>JABUQX010118014.1:0-34461 GCA_015478945.1 Trachelipus rathkii
CTTCAGAGAATAATGGGAGCATAGGAGGCAAGACTTGACATCAAGTCTTTGCCATGCAACATTGAATTGTGCAGATGAAATCTGCAAATGTTGAAATAAATATTTCAACATTTTGTAACAGGTGAATTTTGTCGTATTAGGCCGTTTTTATTGGTCAATTAATGGTTTCGGGCTCGTAGAAATGTTCTTCGGGGTCAATGAAGCGATTTGGAGCCTAACCCCAGCCCCTGTCCGACCGCGTCAGAACCGCTTCTTTGCACCACACTCTGCACCAAGTCGACGTTATTTTTCTTCTTTGTTCTTTTTCTTATATATATATTACTCATTTTACTTTTCATGGTCTTTTTTTAATGCCGAAATATTTTCATGTTTATTCACAGTAGGTATGAATGATTATGTTTATATATCTCACGATGCATCATAAACACATAACTACCCTTAGATCCACGCACACACTATCCTCCATTTCATCCCGAGTCCGTATCCTCTATACTGTTCATTTCACGTATTCTAATCCATTTCATTCATCCGTGACTTTGTTTTTTTTCGACTGTGCTCATCCACGGAGGTTTCTTCTATCCCTCTATTTACTTATAGTTTCATTTGATCTTTTTCAAATTTGCTTCCTATCTATTATATTCTATGTTTAACACTGTATTATATTATTTATATTATATATATTATTATAGTTATAATATTTATAATATATATATATATATATATATATTATATAATTATATTATATATATAATATATTATATAGAGTGCTTCTTGTCTTTCTGGGAATTTTTTAACAGTATCCTGAACCTTGGGCCTCTTAATAGGAATGGTCAACTATGCATTTTATCTACTGTAGCATTGGTTGATATGCTACAGACGTTTGCGCATAAATCATCATCAGCCATTCGCTAAATAAATTCTTCATTTCTTCTGTATCGAATTATCCTTATCTTCGGCAGAACAACATTATTGGTTGCCGGTAACTTAAAAAGTGACCTTTTATACCAGTATGACAGAAATAGAAACTGCCCGTAGCCTCTTTAAGGAAGTGTAAGGAATTAACAGATTGGGTCTCTGACTGCCCATTTAATATATAAATTTTAGTGTTAATACTAAAAGATATATACATAGTTTAAGATGTAAAAGTTTGAACAAATGCTTGAGGAATTATGGAATTGACCACATTTATAGCGCCCGTATTAAACCTGAAAGCAACGGGAAGTGGAACGTGCAATAGGTACTTTTTGCAGAGCTAGTGAATGAACGTAAATTGATTGGGACGTTTTTTCTGCCGTATGATCCGCTGAGTCTATCAATTAAACATAACACATCTTGAACTTGGATTCACAGCAGGAATCTCAATGGACAGACATATGAAGAGTTATGTGGTGATGTTACAGATCTCCTTTAAGAGAAGAACAAGAAGTGGAACTAGTCAACGAATTTGCTACCTAAGCAGTGGGATGAAAGTATAAAGCAATTAAATGTAGATAGGTCAGTTGGCAAAAAGTTGGAGGAATTTGAAGCTTTATTTAATTTGTAAAATTTGTTCCGGATGGATAGTATGAGATGAATTAGGTGGAATAGATGATAAAAGCACATTTTATCACATTATAAAAGTCCGCCTCCGTATTTATTACAATGTTTCCAGCAAGAGAAGGAAGAATTGGATTTGGAGACCCCACAGGCGACCTCGATTGAGGAAAATAACTCTGAGATGGACGCATTAGCACATGATTCTCCGTTCAGATACAGGGACTCTTTGGATAAACGTAAACTATTATATTTTTTTATTTTGTTTAAAGTTTTGCTAAATTTTAGTAAAATATCAATTAATAAATAGATCAATGGTTCATACGCTAATCATCCACATATACCACCCCTTCCCAAGTCACCGTGATCCATTGATTAAGCGATTAACGTCATGGTTAAGTGATTTAATTCCTAATTAAACTATTATTTGTACAACGTGACATAAAAATATGCATCATTTATAAATATTACATAAAATTGTTAAAAATATTTTGTTTATACCAAATTTTTTATTCTTTTCCATTAAAAATATCAATTATAATTGATAAAAGTCATATTTAAGTATCAATCAGACACAAACAGTACATAAAAATAAGTTCTTTAGTATGTTTTTAATTTATCTAATATGCCTTACGTACGAAAAATTGCTAACATTAACAAAATTCAATGCTTAATGTCTCCAAATAGCTAACATCACCTTGGAAAACCTAAAGTATTTCCACTTTTCCAACATTTCTCTAACAAATCGGTGTTAATTTTAGATTATCAAAGCGGAACAAACATTCCATAGCAATAAATTCTTTTGGATAAAAATAACATGTCTAACATATCTTAAGTGTGAATAAAATGTCAATATTAGTTTTGCAGATGCTTAAAAACTTTGCTATGTTAGCAATTATTCGTTGGTCAGTGTGAAAGTTAGGTTAGGCTATGATAGAATTTTGTTAAGTTTTGTTAGATATTACTATGATAATGTAAAATTAACACTGATATGTTAGAAAGATGCTGGAAAAGTGGAAATAGGTTAAGCTTTTTAAGGTGATGTTAGTTATTTACAGATATTAGGCATTGAATTTTGTTAATGTTAGCATTTTATTCCTACGCAAGATATGTTAGATATGTTACTTTTATGTTATAAACATTAAAATACTGAGATTTATGTTGTGATCATCAAAAGGAACTTATTGGTACGGTACTGTGCATCAGCGATCTCAAAATAGGATTCTTCGACGCTAGAAATCAGGTTAATTTGACAATAGAGCTAATATCCAAGCCGTGAGATAAGTGAGTTGAGTAGAGTTTCTCTCCAAAAAAGATTTGGCAAAATCCTAGATACCCAAATCACAGAAAAAATAATGAATCTGCTATACACTGCCAGTAACCAGCCCATTCGCCAGTCACTGAAGAGCAGGAATTTCAAAAACTTTACCCTGCCCATCTTCAACCATAAAATATCTTAATTATCTTACTCAAACTTTACTTCCATATTAAACATAGTCATACAGGAAACTTTGGTGACCTCTTTTTGAGAAATTCTGCATAAGGCTGATCAATATCATTTACTACAGATATAGAGAGCTAAATAATCAAACGAGTCTTTATTTCTACTGCACTTTGCTTTAACCAGCGAGTTCTAACACCCAAATGACGCGCTAGGATCTCGTCATCTCCACAGTGATTTTCCCGTTCTGAATTCTGGAATAAAATCACTACGAGTTTGAAATTCATGGTTTAATAATGGGAAATCCTCCTAACAAAATCCATTTTGATCCTTCGAGATGTAGCGTATAACATGAAACTTCGGAACTCATACTTTAGAGGATACACAAGTTTTCTTGTTTATATCCTCAAACTTCAAAAGTAGTCATGTAAGAGAAATTAGGCATTCGGAAAAGTTAAGAACATTGATTTAATAAAGAAATGTAGGGAAGATTTGTACACATTTCAGCGATCATTCCCGTATTTTAAGCGTTGTAATGAACTAAAGAATACAAAGAAACTTGATCTCCCATCTGAAACCCCACCTTGTGCCAATTCAACTACTATACCAAATGTGGATAGACATATTTGTTCTAAAAGAATTGAATGTTGAGAGACAACCTCTGTCCAAGTTATAGTAATAGAAACAATCAATTCATTTAAGCTTTGACTGCGAATAAATGGTCCCAATATTACTTGAAATATAAATATCCTCTTTTTTTAGCAAACAACAATATCCCAATGATTACAAGAAAACATTATCAAAGAGTCATATATATCAATTACGATCATCCAATAATTATTTTCACCATTATCCTGAGCTTTTTCACAGAATATCTATCTCAAATCTGAGGATGCAAGCAAGTTTCTAGACATTTAAAAAAGCTAAAAAGAAGCATTATTAAAGAACTAATGATAAAAAAGAAAGGAAAGAGAAAAAAAAATCAAAAGAAAATAATCTGAATACTAATTGATTTTGACCTCAGTCAATGCAGTAACCTAATAAAAAACCCAGATTAAATAGTTATGTTCAAAGAAATAAGAGAAAATTTGAAGTAGAGAAACATGCAATAGAGCTTGTAAAAAGAAGAGATAAGTGCAAAGAATAAAAATTGAGTAGAAAGTAAATAGTAGTAGCAAGTTGACAGAAAAGGAGTTCATTGATAGAGTCATCCATCCAATATTCAAGAAAACGAAGCCTTTATCTACAAATGAAACTTAATATAACAACAGTATACACTCAAAATCACAAAGAGAAAAAGCAGGAACGCTAAAATATACCCACAAAGAAAAACTTTTCAAATAATAATGAAAGAAAGAAAAATCAAGAAAACCACTTTTGGACATTGTCAAGAAATATATAAAGAAAAAAAAAATCAAGTGGCTAAACTTTTTCAAATTTCGTAAATTCTTAAAGAAGTAAAATTAACTTTTGAGCTTTCTTTGTGAATAGCATTAATGGAAATGAATAGAAAAATTAAAGAAAAAGAAGAATTAAAGAAAAGAAGATTATAAAGTGAATTTCAAAAAACCTAAAATTTTCAACATAGCAAAAAAGAGTACCAGCCCAAAAACATCACCTTCATCCCTTTCCAGTTCCCCCATATTCAAAAAGAAATATATTCATTTCAGAAACCAGAATATATTTAAGAAAGAAAAACATTTTAAAAATTATCGCCCTAATACTGAGTGAACGTAATTTTCTATTACATCACACAAACAATAGCAAATATCTTTCAAAAATTACGTTGTAATTAGTTACATTTATCATACTATAAATAATTATAATATTTATAGTTTCAATAATAAAATATAAATATATTTAATATAATATATTCGCAAAATATGTAATTTGTCATATAAATAATATAATATAATATAAATATAAAAAAAATATATATAAATATGATAATAAATATATAAAAAAATAAAAAAAAATAATATATATATAATAAAAAAATATAAATAGAAATTTTTGAAAATTAAATTAAAATATATTATTAATTAAAAAAATATCTAAAGAATAACCTGAATTATTTCGAGTACGTGAGACCGAGTAAACACATCTTACTTTAAGATACAATGTAAGATATCGTAAAACACTACATCCGAAATGTACACACATAAAAACACCAAAACACTAAGATCTATTTACTTGTAAACGAACATAGGAAGCGCCCTATAAACACACGCCAGCAGAGTTAAATGTTAAAACATACAAAACCCTCCAATAAATATTTGAATCATATCAGCAGAAATAGATGAATATATTATACCGGTTTAACCAAACGCCGGAATTATTTCAATAAGACATACAAAAAATATTCCGAATTCTCCCGACCCCCTGTTGCAAGCCGGAACCCGGAAAAATAATTGAAGGGAAGTTTTGTCAAATTCCAGGTCTCTGAACAATATGTGACTTACTGTTGGTCCGGACCGGAATCTGGTACACCTCATCCTATGTTTATATAAAATAATAATAATATAGGTATATATATATATATATAGTATTCTATATATATTATATATGATAATATATAATAGTAAATATATTAGTATATATAATATATATATAATATATACCTATTATATAAATCAATATTAATATATATTATAATTTATTATTTTATTAATGTTTAACATATTAAGATATATATTATATAATATATATATATATAATATTATATACTATATATATATATTAATATATATATATATATTATATAGTATATATATATATATATAAGAAAACATATCTATTATATATATATAATATTAATTAAGTAATGTAATACTATAAAGTATATATAATATGACCTTATATATATATATATTTGATAGAAAACAATGATATATGATCTATAACAGCTTTGTCTTGCGGAGGAGAAAATGCGAATGCTGAAGTGATTCATTCTGGAGAAAAAGATGTTTGGTAAGTAACACATTTTCGAGCAAAGATGAAAAGTTGGAAAAGTATTGCAGTATCCCAACGCCTGAAAGTTGAGTGTCATTCTTACAAGTTATTGGAGAAGTTATTAAGCTTTTAAGTCCTGTGGAAAAGAATAAGTTTAACTTTCTCGTTGTGTTGCAAAGCAGCAGAGCACAGCCTACAAGTATGTGAGTGCGAAGCACTAGACTTGCAAAGATTTTGGTGTTCGCAAAGGATTACACTAAAGTCAGACGACATCAAAATCTCATTTCCTAAAATAATCCTGACCCATTTCTGAGGAACTCACCGAAATCTGAACCAGAAAGATCCTTCTAAATACGAGAAGGTCATGTTAAGGCGTTTTCCATTTTGCATTTGTGCTAACGCTAGATAAGAAATGCTAATCCGAGTTTTAGCACGAATTTCTGGCTAATCGACCCGATGTTTACCAAACGCCATTTGATCACGTTTCTCCTTGGATGCACTGTGTTTTTGAATAAAATACAAAACAAAGACGGCTGAAATAACCAGAATGGTTTTATTACAAAAATTGTATCAAATTGGATGGAGTTTTCGATTTGGAAGAAATTTGATTAAATATTTCATTGAAGAACATTCTCTAGTACAACAAATTTGGTATATCTATATTTGTTTACATCTTTTTCGTTTAGCATTTCCTTAAATTCGGGTAAGCACGGAGAGCAACCAACAGAATTAGAAATTACTAAAACTGGACATTTCGGTAACTTTACTAAATTTGTGGTAAAATTGACATAATCGAACGACATTTTAGCATTTTCCTAAATTTCGTTAGCAAAAGTGAAAATCGAAAACGCTTTATAAGAAATCTTTTTAGATCACAGCCTTGAAATAGGTCGTTAACGACTACAATATAATTTATATATAATTTGGCGTTAAATGTTTAGGAGTTGGAGTAGGCAAGTGCAAGAATTTTGTATTTTATATATATATATATAAAATTATATATATATATTATAAATATATATATATATATATATATTATAATATTATATTATATATATAAATATATATATATATATAATATATTAATATTATATATATGCTATATACATATATCATAATATATATATACTAATACTATATATATATATATATATATTTTTCAGCAAGCTTTCACACACGCACGGACACACATACAAACACACACACATACTCACACACACACAAACACACAAAAATGCTCAAAAGAACTCCGAACTATCAGATATTACGTGCATATTATGATAGTATATTTGGATTGTGATGACGTTATTTTGTATTAGAATTTCCTACTATCAAGAAATAAAATTTGAAAAATCCATTCTTTCATAGAATATCTAAATTTCAGGAATTTTCGAAAGGGGGAAAAAAACACCATGCAATTTCTTTCTTACAAGAAAACAAAACAGTAAGTTTGAAGTTAACAGTTTCATAATCATGTAAGTCTCTCTCAGTTATGAAGCAAACATTTTTTTAAAAAATTTTCAAACTGGAATCAATTGCAACAAATAAAAATATACAAAACCTAGCAATGAATTTATTTTATATTCCTACTGGGTTGAATTCCACTTTCTGATTTCAAATATCTTTTGTTAAAAATGTTATAACGAATGGAAAGAGTGAGAAATATAGATAGTTTTTTACTCACCCCGTTTTACATTTTTATTGAAGATTTGGAAACAGTTGAAGATCATTCTCTTGACGTCTTATTCATCAAGATCGGTTAAAAATTTAAAAATAATTTTTGTCAAAAGTCGAATAAGACTAAGAATATTTTTATTTTTATTTTTTTTTTTTTTGTTAAAAAATCGATTTTAATTTTAGAAGCAGATATGTAAATGATTGGGGGAGATATTTCTTTGGTTTTTGTCATATCAAAATCTAATGAAAATTTAAAAATGTTGTCCCCCCACTTTAAGATAGAAAAAACTAAGGTAAAAACTTTATAGTTAAGGGAAATTACGTACGATGTTTTGTTTAGCTATGATTCAAGTAAGTGTTTAACGTTAAGTTACTGTACACTTAATGTTATGATTTTGAGTGTTACCCTGGTTTAAGTCTTCCCTTTTCTTCTTCTTCTTCTTCTTCTTCTTCTTCTTCTTCTTTTCTTTTTGTGCGTGTTTGTGTGTGTGGATGTATGTGTGTGTGTGTGTGTGTGTGTGTGGTGTGTGTTGTGGTGTGTGTGTGTTGTTGTGTGTGTGTGTGTGAGTTCACTCGTTATTGTGTGTGTGTGGTGTGTGCGTGTGTGTATTGTGTGTAGTGTGGATTTTTTTGTGTGTTTCGACGATAGAAAGATTTGTTTAAGATTACATTTTTTCATATTTTCTTTGTTATAATTTATTTAAAATTTTAATACTCTTTCCTTTCTATTTTGAGATGTTAATATTATACTCAGAATGTTTGAGTGTGAGTCATGGTCAGTTGAAAGTTTGCGTCCATATAAATCTTAAAACATACTAATATACGACAGTACTTTACAAGGTAAATTAGGCACAATATCTTAGAGGACACAATTTAAAACTTTAATTCGTTTGTTTAAGAGTTTATAATGCTTAGCCTAAGTATGATAAGAGTAAGAATGATTGTAGTATTTTGCTTTTATTTCTGTGCCACACGTCTATTTCTCGATTGATAGTCTATAGATCTTGGGCATGAGTGTACCCTGTAAGCGCCAATTTTTTCGATATATTAGGGCTCATTTCGTTTGGAGTTTATTACCCCCAAATAAATTGTGCTGATACGGTGATCCAATGAGCTACGTCCCGTGATAGTATGGAAATTGTGAGTCAAGTAATTATAAAACTTTATACTATATATTAATACTAATTATATATATATATATAATATATATTAATTAAATATTATATAATATATTATATATATAGATGAGAAGAGTGTTAAGAGATATAGAGACCTATATGAATTAGATATAGATAGAGAGATGGATTATATATAATATATATAAAGATGAGATATATTTGATATGGGATGTAAGAGTATATGTAGATGAGACGTAATAGAAGAGAGATATATACGATGAATAGTAAATATATACTCTGAGAGATAGTCAAGAGACGTATTATAATATAATATATATTATTAAGTAGATATATGATTTAGATAAGATGAGGCAGTAAAATTAGTTTTCCATGTTGTAAATATAAATTTATAATTAGAATGAAACTAAGACTATTGGGGCTTAGATGATATACTAAGAGTGATATATTGTAAGTAATAAAACTAATATAATAGTGAATTTAAAGTGAAATACAGTATTGAATTAGTATAGTTTCTCTATACAGATATATAAGCATGACTCTCAATGATTGCTAGGACTATAGTATATGATTACCTTGAATATAGTATCATGCAGACTATAGCGATTTAAGGTTACTAAGTGTTTGAGTGATCATGTATAGTATCAAGTGACAGTATAAATGTAAGAAGTTTACTCACTATAAGTGATATGAGTGTTGAGTATATTAAACTGATATATATGTATAATATTATTAAGCTATATTCATGTCACATGAGATTCGATCATATCCATGTATTCACACGCTTATGACTTCCTGTTTCCCAAAGGAACTAGGAGAGAAAGGTTGCGTTGCTGCATGGAAACAGAAAAATAATGAGAAGATAAGTTGGAACCGTAAAGTTGAATGAAAAGCGAAGCACCCATAGTATGAACCCTACCTGACTCTAAAAGTCTCTTTTGAAGGTGGTAGTTATTCGTCTCACGTGACTCACGGTTATCATTGTCGAACTGAGATTGCATCCTACCTTGAATGTTACTATACATGATTATTCTTCAGTCGACGAGTGTAACTCCATTATCTCACCACTTTAAATTTATTATGTACAATTATTTTACTCTCTAATTAATTGAGTAAGATGTTATTTAATTTCTATTTGGCCATCTGATTATGGGCACTTATTAGAATTCCAGTTATTATCATATAATACATATCTACTCTCGCAAATCCTAATTCACATTATTTATTATTATTCAATATTTCATTTATCATTTGCTACACTATGACTCGTCTAAACTAATGATTTGTATATCTTAACCTCAAATAGAGTGATGCAATATCTCCACATCCCTTTGTGAGTACTACACCAATACCCTGATCACCATAAATAGCTTGTTTACCTTTTCACTACTTGTCTCACCTTGACAGGCTCACTTAGTATATCAAGCAAACACATCACTCACTATCCACCTAAACTACTACTACTTATCATACCTCATCTACTACTGACTCTCCAAAACATCACTTGACGACTAATCCTACTAACTACCTATGCCACTTATCTACATATGAGTAGCCACAACACCAACTAACATACACAATCTGACTCCATAGCCGATACTCAATATCTCACATCACTACAAATCTCATAACTCCTATTATCACAATAAACAACACAACAACAACATAACTAAACAAGATCAGAATAAACGTCACTATAATATTAAAAATATCTCTTAGCTCAAACAACTCACCAAAGCTTCACCACTTAGGATTTTGTTCTCTCGAAAAGACACTTCAGATTTTTCATCTTAGTAGAGTTCTCCTATCAACCTTTCCGTTGTACACTACTAAAATTCATCAAACATTGTTGCAATCTGTGTCTAACTTATCAAGATTTCACAAACAAATAATGTCACATTAGTCAACACACTGCTTAATTGACATCGGTAGGAGACTAGAAATTCATTTAACTTGTTACTCTTGATTTAAGTAACACATCTTGATTTGTAATGTAGAGAGGATATCTATGATTGCATTTCTTTTCAAGTATCCAATTCACCATTAAAGAGATCGTTATACTAAATTGAGACGCAATTTAGACTAACGCAATCTTCTTGCCATTCCAAGTAAATCTTGATCATCTGCTAACACTACTTTTAGTTTGCATGTATTTTTCCTAAAATACATTTCTCTTCTCTCACATTATATCATTTCACTTCGAATACTCTCTATATGATTAAATATATAAAGAAATGTAGAGAGTGAAAGCTTGTATGGAGAGAAGTTCTAAAAAGAAAAATCTAAAAAAGAATAAGATTTCACAGACAGAGGAACTGAGATACAGTAACGAAGAAGATAGATAGAACCCATAAGAAAGATGATAACGTGATTGAGATACACAGTTTACTTTTCAAGAAGACCCCATCACGTAAGTTTACCAAAGACACGACAGAAGCACCAGAAACTTACTAGAACTACAGTATTTACACAGAATCCACAACTCAGTGCAATACTTCTATGACTAGCTCACACTCTAAGGACTCACTCAAGTCATCCGCACGTCTGAGTGAAGATGAAGCTCACGGTGACTAATAGGTGGCACCCTATAAAGGCTCTATCTCGTTTATATAATTATAACTAGCTAACGTGTGGAACCAGCACTAAACTATGCTCCTATAGTAACATCACCTTAACTCTCTGTACTGATAGTTGTTCTCTATGATTCTACTCGGACACCAGCCATAGATATTACAAAAATTATAGAAAGTAAATAATACCAGTGGGGAATGACACATAACTGGGACACTCAACATACTAGTTCATCTCACGAGATATTAATATAATGCACAGAATAGCTCTAATCATACTTTACGGATTCACATCTTGCTCTATTCATACACACCTTCACATCTCATATATTACTTCTTTTAGAATTCCGATTTTCGCAAACTAATCTCCTCTAAGGGTGAGCGTATAACCCAAATCCAAAACCACATAAGTTATTACTAGAATTTCACCTGAATAGTGATCGACATCACACAGAAGATGCATGTTCAAAACTCATGCAATTAAGAACTCAAGAACTAGAACACCTTAGACTTGCATCATATCCCAAGTTTAAAATCGTGAGAACTAATCAAATAAACTCTCTGCCTTAATAACTTTCCATCTTTTCTTTTATCTATTCCATTAGGCAGTAAGATGTTGGTATCACTTGTCAAAGTCCCTGTGAGCATCTCAGCACATCCCTCTAGCCACGTCTTGCTATGAAAGTCACCCTCTATAGCGTGTTCTTCAACCCTATCAGCTCTTCGTCTTGCGAACATGCAAATCTTTATGCGTTTCCTATATACAAATTAATAGAGATAGATAGCAGTGTATCTAAGCGATTATCCACCGACTTTTACCGCAGTACACACGCTCCATAATAGAAACCTACTCTCGTTATAATCATCCATTTACGCTCAACCCGCTTAAATCTATCCAATCTTTACACATCCTTAGTGGATGTAAAGGGTTAACTTTATTTTTTAGTGCTTAACAACCACTATTGAATTCTCTTCAAGTTAATAAAACGTTCGGCTTCAGATTACTACTTTACCCCATGATGTTATACTTAATACCCAGACACTTTATTGTATAATTAATAAATCTCAATATGCTTCGTTGAATTTCTCCCCCTTTATCTCATTCTATCGTTTTAATAAAGTATGATTGGTATGTGTTGAATTTCATAGACCAATTTAGGTTAACGGGTCTTTATCTTGTTCTACTTGAATAAATCGATCTTTACCGCTGTTCACTATATTCATAAGAGACGACTATTCACTCTCAATTACATCGTAACGTGAAGAAATTCTTGCTATATTGTTTGAAATCGTTATATGTGTCACCAATCAAAGCTCTCATACTCCCCTCCGCCTCCAATGCTTATAACTTACTTCGTGTACACTCGTTTTAATCCATCATTAATACTTTAATAAATATCGTTCTATGCTGAGAGTGCTCAAATATTTAAGTATTCTATATCAATTCTATATTTAGTTACCTCTAACTCATTTTGAATAGTGAATTCTTATTTCATTAAATCTCTTAATCAATCTCAATAATCTTCTCTCTTTCCCTAAGGACTTAGTACTATCTTATATCCTCGCTCAGTCACCCAGTGATTCTCTCATACATAGATTCTAGCCCAACATATTCTCAACTGGAATCCTAAATTTACGCTGCTCCTTCTCTCTTTGCAGAGATACGATTTGTTATAGTGAGTATTCTCTTATGATATCTTTTTTGATGTCCACCTTCACTGCGACTCTCACACACACTGCCATCGTCAAATCCAATATTCCCAGATGAAGTGTCTAAACTAATCGATGTTTCGGAAAAATATAGACGAGCAAGTATTAATTATCTTTCTACGATTTTATAAATTTTATTCTTCAAAGAAGCAGATTCCCCTTATTTACTTAACTTCGCGTTCTTCCAGAAGAGCATGTTCTTAAATATCCTTGTCTTGCAGATACCTACAAATTATAATCTTTAGCATGCTCTCAAAATTGTTTGTGACTCTTTATCTTTATCTCAAGTGTTCCACAGCATACTTGTGTTCCGCAAAACGTTATTTACTATAATCCTTTTTAATTATAAAGTACTTCACTCCACGTATTCTCTCTTCTCTCTTCATTTACTTTGATCACAACTATATATATTCATTTGGAAACTCATCTTTGCTCATTGCGTATTTCTTCGATTTAAAATATATTCTTTCCTATGTTCCAACTGCCTCTAAAAATGACTCAAACTCAGACTCTTCTTATCATTTTTACTTTGAAATACTGCATAATGTATCCATCTCTTGCTCCACGTTTTTTCTACTTCACCAATCACTGTTTAAGACTCATACTCTTATCGTGTTTATAGCGCTCTATTGGAAAGCATCAAAATTTCTTATTTAAGTCTTCTAACATATACTAAACCATTTACGCTTGCTCGCATTTTCCAAGTTAATTCGTTGTCCTCTGAATTATAGATTTCAGTCCTCTAGAACTTGTCAACATTCTAATAGCCTGCATTTTCTTGACACACAAAGGCTGTTCTTTAACACAATATAAGCATTCTTAATCCATTTCTATTACTCTAATTTATTGCCATCAAACTCTCTCACTCTAGTATTTGGAGTTCTACCAGGACACGTATTCCCCTTTCGTGTGTTACCACCCCCACTTTTATTCGATACATTCAGAGCTAACCCAATAAATGAGCATCATACATCTCTATTTGTAATAACGACTCGTTTAATAATGGTACTGACCTCCGTAAAATCCTCACATTTTCCTAGTACCCAATAAACCTCTTATTCATTCTGTAAACAAATTACCATGATCTAACACTTTATTCCAACACAATCTCTCTATATTACTTTTGCAAAATCGCACAGGAACACAGATATCAGAAGTCTTTTTGATAACATGTGTCTCACCAAGTGAATCGATCGAATCACTCTCGTAAAGTAGCACTTCCATCATTATATATAGTGTGAGTCTTTACCTTATATGATACTTCTCTTGATGATTTCAAACTCTCAATTAACCAGAATAACACACTCTACTCTCCTAACTTATGTTACGCAGTGATGCATAAATTTTCTTCTAATAACCACGTGTTTGGCCGCTAATCCTTCTACGCATAAGTCTCTTTACTCTGAATTGCATGCCACCTATGCAACTAAGCCTCCACCTTGTCTGTTAGTTAATCCCTCTTCAATATATATTTACCCTCTGATAATCGACCATGATCATCAGACTCTAATATTTTGATCAGTCTGTATTATTAAATAATCGGACACATGTACTGATCATCCGTTTATTTGTGAAATATATGGGAAAAAGTAGTAAAATGGCAAATAATGAACAATTTGAAAATCGTCCAATTGAGGAACTAATATCTTTATATTTTTAATTAAACTCTTTATTGTTAAACATGCTATATTTAACAGGTATTAAGCTATCTGAGACAGTGCTGTTGCAAAACTTGTGAGAGCCACTGCAAAGAAGAATGAAAGATATAGGGAAGAGGAGAATAAAATGTGACTCACCTCGAGGACTGAAGATATGAAGAGAAGACGTGAGAAGAGAAGAAGACAGAACAGGTATAGAACATAGATGATGAAGAGAAGAAGTGTTATCAAGAGAAAGAGAAAGAGAGTAGTTACGAAAGAAGGCAAGATTAAGAGCTAAATGAACTATATGAATGAGAAAGAGGAACATTTGTAAGATATTTGAATAGTATATTGTTAGTCAAGAAAGATTTTAATATGAAGATAGATGCCTAATAGAGAATGGTACACCAGATAGAAAAGTCGAATAAGAGTGAAATCAAAAAGCTAGGATGTACTTTTGGAAAGAGAGAGGGTGAATATGTATATGAAGTTCTATAGTATTAAAATAGATGGAAAAGTAGTAGTTGTTGAAGCGAAAAACCTCAACCCGGAGAAAATATCAAACCCCCAGGAAAATAAGACAAAAAGAATAAGAAAATTCAATAGAGAAAATATGAAAGATTACCAAGAAGCAAAGAATAGTGTGGAAGAAAAAGGAAAAAGAAAAAGAAAAAAGAAAGATATAGAAGGAAAGAAGAAAAAGGAGAAAAAGAATAGAAGAAATAGAAAGAAGAAGTTGTCAAAGCATAGCCCCACCATCGAGGCCAAGCACATAGGGAAAGAAGAATGAAGAAATAGTAAGAAAGAAACATGGAAGAGAAATGAAAGAAAGATGAAGTCATAAGTGAAGAAGAAGAAGGATAGAGAAAGTGTATAGTGTATAGTGAAATAGAAAGATATGAAAGCAAGAAATGTCTGAGAGAAGAGAACAAGAGCAAGATATGTAAAGACAAGGGATGATGAAGAAGAAAGACAAAGAAAAGCGTGACAGAAAAAAACAGCAGATATTGAGTGATTTGAAAGAAAACGAAGATAACCAGCTCGATAGTAGAAAAAATAAGTTTAGAAAAAGAAAAGGATAAATAAAAAACAATACCGACACAAAAAAAAGAAAGAGAGAAAACAAGAAAAAAGGAAGAAAAGAGAAGAAGAGAGAGAAATAAAAGACATGAAAAAAAAATAGAATATAAATTAATGACCGAAAACAATATAGTACCATTAAGTTGAGCAATGATGTTCCTCGAAATACTATCGCACATAGTAGTAATAATATCCTCTCATCTCCTGAACTAGTCGTAATTGCTAATAAGAGCAATATATTGTGCAACATATGGCTACTAGATCAACAGAGTCACAGGAGATTAGGGATACTTGATGCTAAGTTCTATGCTCTCTCAGCCAGAATTAGTTGTCGTCCTGTAGATTAAACTTCTATTATTTATAGTTCTCCGTACTTCTAAATGCTTATTATTCTAACTCCTACTGTGCGTGTGCGTGTCTCAGATGTGCCTCGTTATTGCATTCTGAGAGTTCCATTAGTTGAACAGTTGTCCGGATTCATTGTCAAATATGAGAGTAAGGTGTCCTGTAGTATTCTTATATGTGAAAGAGGGATTTGATTGTTGAAAAGATGTACTGTGAATCCCTATAGTATAGAGAGCGAGATTCTAGGTATTCCGATTTGAGAATAATTCTAGAAGTCCCCCACATCTTAGATGAGTCCGTATATCCTGTTCTTCGCTCAATATATCTCTTTCGTGCACTTCGGAATTAAATAGCCCTCTCTCTCTCTCGAGAGGCGAGAGCCAAATTGAAGTGAAGGCACTTCGTTGCGGTATTAAGCTCAACGAGAATCCGACATTTCATGTGAATACTTATTGGAAAGCTCTTTGCATTATGCTCGACTCAATGAACTCTTCTCTCGACACATCGCACACTGCGAGTGTACCCCCGTATAACTTGTTGAACTGTGCTTGTCTGCCACACATATTAATCTGTTTTCTGTTCTCCCCTACGATCTTCTTTATAATAATCTCGCTAAATTCCACGAGTCCAAGTCTAGTTTTGATATCTCAGCGTAACGATTCGCCTTTTCTTTCACCGAATTTCATGTATCCTACTTAGTACTCTCTCAACTATGAATGATACTTTACAACGGCTAACGTTAGTGCTTCTGACGAGAGGCGAAGGTAGCGAAGAGTAGAAGCACAGTACGAAAGAAAGTATCAAGCACTATCTATGGAAAGTCATCCGGCTAGCGCCACTTTGTCTAACGATAAACCTTGGTAAGTGATGTCGTTAATTTATTCAAGCTCATATCACAATTGCACAGTACAGGCCGGTACTGGCTCGTTCGTGCTGCAGCCAAGCAGCTGTAATATCAACTCAGAGAATATACACATGCCCTAGAATGCTCTCTCTCCGTCTCTCTCGTAACTTGAATCGAGAAGCAAGCACAACAATTTCTGCTCGAGCCTTTTTAACGACCTCTCGCAGCAGGTTTGATGCCTTCTCCCAGTGGCCAGATATTATTGTGCATAATATCTTAAAAATTCACACTATGTTTCACAAGTAGAGACTCAAGAGGCCATCTTCAAGACACATAAGATGTTTCATACAAGATAGATGTTTGAGATGTATTGATGATTCGTAACAGTTGCTGCTCCTAGTATCAGAGCTATCATACATAGAGATGGAAGAATGGGCTGATTTACTGAAAGCTACTGTGTTGATACTGAGGGCACTCCAGAAGAATTAGAAGAATCCAAAAAGCAGAGAGACGAGTTATTTTGAAGTGATGTGTTGAATTATAAATGTTTCCCTTCCCTTCGCGTGCCTAATGCGTGATTGTCAACTACTTGTGGTTTACTTCATATCTCTTTCTTCGTAATTGAAATAGATATAGTATAGTTTACCTGAATTATCTTATAATAATGTAGGCAGTGTAAAGGTAGTTAATTCCAAAATAGTTGCGAGTACGCAGCTCTAACTACGCGAATGGGACCCCAGTGCCTCCCGGCTAGAGTTCTGCAAGCCTTCACCATTTTCTTTTGACATAAAGCAATGATGCATTGGAACTTCCTTTCCCTGACTTATTCTCGCCTCTTGTGAAAACTGACAGAGTGTTTACACCCAGATTCTCGTGTAGGCAGTTGTATTATCCTCTCACTATATGATCATTTCTCGATTTTGCTAGAGTAGGCCTGTCTTCTTATTGTATGCTTACCCAGTCTAATTTCTATTAGCAGTGTTTGGCTTATATCCATTAAGAGTCTCAAAAAACATGCCTTGGCGCTTCCTCCTTAACGTAAACTCACTGCCCCTCTCTCTCTGTTACCTTTGCTTGCTAAGGGTAGGTCGAAACTTATCTGCTTGCCCATAGATTGGTGTGTTAGGAAGCGAAGCTGCTCAACTGTGAAACGTGTGGTAACATGCACATTGAAATTTACTTGATGCACAAATTCTTGTGTCCAAAAGTCTTGTCTCACTCATGTCGCATAATATTGTGGCCTACCTAGTAAAGGAACATTTCTGATTGAATTTATATATCCAGGCCAGCTATTTCCTCGCATTCAGTTTATTCTCAAATTAGTCCTCTCGATAGAGTTTTTCCATATAGATTCTAACAGATGATTTATGGAAATTATGGCCTCTCTGTCGATCCCCTCCAGAGACTATACGAAATAATTTCGCTTATGATCCTTTTATAACAGCACTGTATGTATACACATTTTCAGAGAAATCTGACTACTAACGAGCACGTGCTCCAGAGTGTCTGTTCTACCTCCCAAGGACTATTTGCTCGTAATGCGCCCGGATCTAAGACTCCGAAGCACACTGGTGCACTCTCTACATATGTATAATTCTTCACAATGTGTGCTTATCAATACGTGAAGCCCTACCAAACGTTTTCAAAAGCCGTAGTCATTCTCAGTTCATTCAATTGACTTTGCTTCCCTTGTAAGTGCGGAAAATAAGCAGATTTAACAATAGCTATATAATCAACTCATTAATAGTGCACTGAATATTACTACACTTTGTAACAAATTTATTGTAATATTGTATAGAACTTACCCCCAATAGATAATAACCGTAAATAGCAGAAATGATATATATAAAGTATGTAATCTAATGATTGGAATCTTAATTAGCGTGAGCGACTTTAGAAGACCAAGGATCTCCTGTGAAGAACTCTCCAGAAGGTCATATCCTAGCCGTCTTAAAGAAGAAATTCTTAGAGTATTGCCGTCGAACCTGTATCTACCACGCTCCGGCTTGTGAAGAGACGTTTCTATTCTAAAATGACGTTTAAGCCCGAAGACGAACTCTGAACCTGGATCATCTGAGAATCTGTGTGTGAATCAACTGTATATTGTGTGTGTGTAAGACTAGATGTGGATATTTAATTAGTATACTCTTCTCCCAGGCGACTGCCCGGTTCTAAGTGTTTCTCTGATATCAGAGTGCACCAAAGAGCTTCGACCACGGTCACAATCATTGTCTTGTGGACATTGACCCACGGCCAAGATGGTCTAATTGAGCATGTACAGGAAGAGGAACTATCTACCTTGCGAGAAGTGCTATTCATGGTATCTCGAATTCGTCCACTCTTTGAGCCCAAACTGTTCCATAATGTGCTTGTTCTGAGCTGCTAGTTAAAATTTATAACGTGTTGGTATCTAAATTAGTTTGTTTTCTCCATTCATTAATTGAGATCAGTGTAGCCCCAGGAAGGCATGCACTATCAGTCCGTTTATTTGTCCTTGAGGCATGACTACCTTTAACCCTTGATGCATCGTCGTCAGACCTGATGGATGAACCATATAGTGTGTTAAATTTTTTATTCAAACCCCTTTTGCTGTGTGTCGTATAACTCCAAGAGGTTACCAAATAATACTGTTTGGGAGAATTTTAATCCTTTGTCAAAGTTATCTGAGAATTTATTGCATGTTAACGAGCGAAACTGTTTCCACGTTTGTTTTAAATACCTTGTTATAACGTTCTACTGTGGCATTAGTCCTGTAACAATAACTGGTGGAATTTTGATTAATAATGTTTCTAATAATACGTCGTCAAATTTACATATCCCTACCTTTTAGAGAAATTATCTCGAAAGTAGATATCATATAATATTATGGAATAAAAAATTGTTCTACAAGTCCTCCGTTAATTACGCAGCGTCTAATCTTAATGATCCTCTATCTGCTTGTTGACTCTCCTCCATTTCTGTGTGATCAGATAGCAAAGTTATCTTTGATCATCTTTCCCTCTCACAAATTTTGGTCTTTTCATTGGCTCCCTCTCTCTATATCACACATAAAAGATTAGTACTTCTTTGGTACTACTAGCACATTAATGCAAAAAATGAAACGTGGAGTAGCCTACGACAAAATGTGAGCCCCGACTATTACACACTACATAACTCAAAGCCCCAGAAAAGATAGTGGCACTGGAATACACATAGAACGAAAGAGTAACCTATCATGCGTGCAATTGGTAATTTTAGAAATTGACCAGGTAGTACTAATATAGGAACAAAAATTAAAGCCGTGAACTTAAACGATAAAATATACGAGAATTATAACATTATTGACTTAATTGTAAGGTTGAGAGAAGTAAATTAAAAGCCCAAGAAAGGAAAAACACCAGTGTAATAGATAGAATAAAGAATCCTCTTTACAGATAGCCTATGTTAGAACGAAAAATACGAACTACACTGTTGGCATGTTCTAAATATAATAATAAGGAGAAGATGAATGAGTGAGTAATTAGATACTAGAGGTTTATTAGGGAGAAACTGAGAAATAATAGCTAAAGATAAAAACCCATAAACACCTAGTTAGCCAAAAAAACAACAACAACAACCACCCACAAAAATAGAACCCACTGTATTAGACCCCAACCACTCGAGAGTTGACTATAGTGTAATTATATAGAAAAATCATGAGCAATCGTCGTACCTTTTTATGAGCCTTCATAACAAGAGCTATAGTTTGGTTTCTTAAAGATATTTATTGTCCCTACCATTCTTAACAGTGAAACCTACGTCGATTACGCCTTGGTCCCGAACGTTTTCCAGAAATAATTTTTTAGTTTGGAATTTAACCTCAAAAATAAAATTTACGTGTGTCCAATCACCGTTGTGTGTAATTGAATATCCACGCAAAAATCATAGTTTATTATAACATCGATAATAAGCTCACATCATGGAGATAACGGAAAAACATTAAATAAAAATGGAGTTGGCTCGCGTATAATAGATATGGCAAGAGTTCAGAGAAGGAAGAGAGAGAAGGTAAGAAGCGTGGATGTAAAGAGAATAGTAGCGAGGTGATCTGTTAAGCAAGTAGCGTGATAAAGGATGCGTAGAAGCTAGGAAGAAGGAACAGAGGAAAAATTAGTGAGGACTTAGTAGAATGAGTAGATAAAGTAACAGTTAAATAGCGAAATAGGACGAGTAAGAAGAGTTGAACGCGAGATTTATAAAATAGAAGAGAGATTATAGAGAGATTAGGCGAGTAAGTTATGAATAAATTGCAGAATAATGTAGTGATAATTGTGTAAGGTTGAATAGAAGAAGTTTATAGTAGCATGATCCAGAGGTTATTATAAGTTACGTAGTTCTCATAGGTTCAGAGCTTTAAATAAATAATCTAGTTCTCTGGATATATAAAGTTTGCCTCAAAAATGCGCAAATTTGAGGAAATTTAAAAAAATGCAGAAGATGTGTCATTTGTTTGTAAATTAATTGAAATACACTCCAATTATTACCAAATTCCTCTGTGTTTCTCAATAAATAGATAATATCTCTAAATTATAATAATATTTCAATAATAATTATAATAATAAAAATAATAATAATAAATTAATAGTGACAATCATAATTGAGAGTAAATAAATAATTAGAGTATATAATAAATAATAAATAATATAATAATAATAATAGAAATAAAATAAATAATAATTAAATAATAATTAATAATCGTAATAATTAATAAATAAGTATATACAATAAAAACCAATTAGATAATAATAAAAGAAGAGAAAATAAAATAATAACAATACATCAATAATTAATAACAATAGATATAATATTAATAGATATAAAATCAACTAATAAATAATAATTAATAATGTCTGCAGATAATAATAAATAATAATAAGATAATCTAATGAATAAGTTTCACCTTAACTAAGAAATAACTAATATATGAACATATCAATAATAATCATATCAAATTACCCATTATATCACATAAACTGAATAAATTTTACATAATAATATAATATAATATAATCTAGATAATACATAAATAAGTATATTCAATTAATCTAGAGTGAGTATAATAAATATGTAAATTAGATAATAAATAATATAATGAAAATATTAGATTTAGAATGTTCAATAAATCATAATAATATAATAATCTGAAGTACTATAATAGCAGTAAGTGCAAAGTGAATTAATTTATTTTTATTATATAATAATTAATATCATATCCCGGAATAGTAATAAAACTCAATATCATATTGAACAGTCACTATAATAATATTAAAATAATATAATTAATAATAATTACATAATAACTAATAATAATATATAATTATAAATAATTAATTTAATACTTAAATATTAATAATATTGTGAATTATATAATTAGCATTAATTTAGAAAAATTCAGATAATTAATTAATTAAAATAATTAATATAAATAATTAAATAATAATAATATAATTAAATAATTAATAATTAATAATAATAAATAATAATTAATAATTAATATAATAAATAAAATTAATATAATAATAATAATTAATAATAATAATCATATATAATAATAATAATAATTAATAAATATTATAAATAATATTATACATTTTACCGTTTATAATCATATTTAATATTCTAGAAGAATAAGAATAAGGATAAATTATCACAAAAGTATAATGTATGATAGAAATAATAATAAATTAAATAATAATAATAAAATGACATTAATAATAATTCAATAATAATAATAATGAAATAATAATAATAATATATATAATAGTATAATAAATAAATAATAATTAATTATAAATAAATCATATAATTTTTTATGAACTAATAGATTAATGCGTTTGTAGACAACTTAAATATAATTAAGATTATGATTGTAAAGGTATGAAACGGATAGATAATGTGCATTACAAAAAAGAGACACATATCTACTTTGTATTCACATAATTAGAATTTCTTTTCATATTACTTCTCTATGAAACTTATAATACTCTATCAAGCTCAAAAGATATAAGGAATTAATGTATGATATATGCGACTGAGTAATCGTTCTCTAGAAATACGATCACCGGGAATTCACACGAGATAGTGTGGTTATTGATCTAAATGCATATACCAAATAACTCTCATAAAATGCCTATATCGTCAAAATTCAAAGTTTGAGCGAAGTGGTGAGAATTTTGTATAGGAATTCAATATAAACCGTTCACACCATGGACAAATCTCAATTCACAGGCCGCACATTCCAATAGGATTAATGTAAAGTACTGGTGGAATGCTCGGTTATGATGTTCTGAGGTTCTATTTTCCAGTTTGGTTATATGCTGGGTAGAGGTTTGTGGTGGACGCTCTTTCTGATAAATTCCCAGTTCCAACGCATAACTTGGTAAACATAATAATTGAAATAAAAAATGTATTTTTTGTTCCCCGGAAGCGCTCAACAAGAAATCTATCGAAATATCAGTATCTATTCGTATCTATCTATCTAAACTTCGTAATCTATCAATCTATCTCATATTCAATAATTCTATCTATCTTATTAATCTTATTTAATTCCCTATACTTTTTATCATAATCTATCTATCTATCTATCCCAAGATGCTATCTAATTATTCATATCCTATCTAATACGGAATAGGAAATTAATAGCTATTTATCTATATTTAGTCTATTTATCTAATAGCTATTTATTAAGTTATTATTTATCTATTTATCTTTATTATTTATTTATCAATTATAATATATATATTATAATCGTATATATCATGATTTATATTGCCGATATATTAGTCTACGAATGCTATCTAATCTATTCATATCTATCTTATCGTCTTTTTTTATATCAATCTATCTGAGTACAAATTTATCATAATCTAATACTATCATACTTATTATTCATCATATCTTTCATTTGGGAACTTCCTACTTTCTATATCTATTCTTATGTGCACACTTATATAATTCATCTAATTAAAGCGAGCTAAAAGTCGAATTAATTTCATGAACTGTGATTATAGTGGAAGATAGTATTTGAATAATATCGATTTAATTTCGCTATAAGGCTTAGCTATACATTAATTGAAAATACTACTAAATTTTATAAACTATAATAATTATAAATTATATAATAATATTATATAAGAGTATAATATAATAATATACTAAATAATATTAATAATAATAATTAAAATAATATAATAATAATATTATTAATATAAGTATATAATAATTATAAAATATTATATAATTAATAATAATATTAAATGATATAATCATATATAATTTAATTAACAGCATACATTAAATATATTAACACATTATCAGAAGGAATTTATAAATTCTAACGTTTATAATAAAATGAATATAATAATAATTAACTATAAAACAATAATTAAATATTAATTTAAATTATAAATAATAATAAAATATTAAGCGAGAATATATATAGTCTTAATTATAATAAAATAATAATTAAATTATAAATATAAAATACATACAATATTATAATTGAATTAATAATAATTAATAATAAATTATAAATAATATATAATGAAAAATAATTAAATAGATTAATATAAACAACTATTCAGAATTAAATTACATATCTATCACAAAACTCATTTTTTAAAGTAACTTGATTTTGTGTTCAAGACACTATAATTAATAACATATAATATAAACAATAAATTATCATTAATTTGTTCAACAAATGTAAGTATACAATTCATTATAAAATAAGCCTAGTATCTTAGTAAATAGTTTGGTTGAATTATAAATAGATAATAATTAATAATTAAATAATAAATAAACAATAATAAAAAATATAAAATTAAAAAATAAAATAACTAAAGAAGGATATAACTTATTTAGAAATTATACATAAACTGACTAAATTGCTAGCTAATAACTCATAACTTATCTAAATGTAAAAAATTTGACTTGTTTTTGACTGTATATATTGTTAAATACCTATTTTTCCTTAAAAGTGTAAGTGTATGTATCTCGTTTAATTGGTTCTAAAGAAGCTTGATTTTGTGTTCTTTTTATGGTCGTTGTGTTAACTATTATTATATTTTCTGTCAAAATATAATATTATACTATCTGGGTACTTAGTGCTCCTTATAAACAGTAAACTTATATAGCCGGACTTGCCAAGCCTTGAAGTGTAAATATTATATTCAGAATCTTGTTGAATATCCGCTGCCATAAAGGACATTACTCTATTTACATAGAGTAAATAAACTCTTTTTTCATTACTTAATCAAAACTATCTGATAGGCGATATATGCACTCGCAAAATGCTGAGTGCCAACTGATGAGGATGTTATACATACATGTTCATTAAGCGAAGCAAACAAATTATCAACCATACTTAACTATAGTCCTAACTATCCACGTCACATACCGAATACCTACATCAGACGTTAAGTAAATATAATCTAATTCATAATTAAAATTAATATAAAAAATATATAATAATAATAATAATAATATAATAATATTAATTAAGATAATCAATGAATAATTAATATAGTCAAATAGAGTCCCAACATTGTGAATAGTAATAACTCATCATTATTCAATATAAAGATAATATTAATAATAAATATAGAAAATTTAATAAAATAGTAATTGATAATCAGAGTCAAAAAACATTTAGCCAATAATGAAATATCACTAATAATAATAATTCTCAATTAAAATGAAATATATATTGAAAAATTAATAATAATAAGATAATAATAATAATAATAATAATAATAATTAATAATAATAATCAATAATAAAATAATTATAATAATAATAATAATAATAATTAGATAATAATGATAATGATAATATAATAATAATAAATAATAAAAATAATAATAATTAATAGATAATAATAATAATAATAATAAATAATAATAATAATAATAAGAATAACCTAATATAATAATATAATAATAAAATAATAATAATAGTAAGTAATAATAATAATAATAAAATAATTAATAATAATAATAATATAATACATAATAATAATAATAATAATAATAATAATAATAATAATAATAGATTTAGCATAATAAATTTCTCCAGATTCAATAAATAATAATAAACTGAATAATAATAATGATAAGTAATAATACTAAATTATAATATAAAAAGTAATATAAGAATTTTAGTATAATAGTAATGGTATAATATTCACCTCCTAATCAATAATAATAATAATAATAATAATTAATAAATAAATAATAATAAATAATAATAATAATAATAATAATATAAGAGTGAAATAATAAAGATTACATAACATTCAGTGAACCTATTCAAATAAATAGAAATAAAACTCATAATTGAATATAATTAGTATAATAATGCTGATTCGACTACTACAAGCTCAATGTAATGCTAGTTCGCTCACTACCTAGAGATACGTGAGCTACTATTCTTTTTCTTAAATGATTTTGGTCATACTTGAGTAACTATTCATAGAGCAATGATGTATATCGGGTAGAAAGAGGGGTGAGTGATGTTGTCCAACTGGGGGACTTACTTCACGAGTGATATGTAAAGGATAAATAATAGAATTTTAGGTGTAATATAGTTAGAGTCAAATGAGAGTCTTCACAAATACTAGGGTAACTATGGATAGTTTCAATTGTTAATATAGAATTAATATATAAACATAGAGTATATATATATATTAGTTCACTAAGTTACAACTTAGGGGGTAATACTCTTCATATAATAAGAAATTATATTGAATACTTAAGTAAGTAGTAGCAAAGAGTCCAACTGGGGTACTCTATATTACTCAATAATAAATAAGAAAATATTGAACTATTGTATGAGTATATATATATATACTAGGTATAAGCATAGATGAGCTCCTATAATCTAGTAGGGCACTACTATGATTCATACAAGTAAAGTTAATAATGTAATAATATTATTTATAGCTAGTTATGGTAAATTTACATATTTACTGAACATATCCTTTCTAGACTAGATTTTAGATGTATATTTTATAGTATAGGTATAAGCTAAATAGAGTCCAAATATTGATAAAGTACTAATGCATTAATGTTAATAAGATTATAATAATATGTGTGAGAGTTGTGTCGATTGTGAATTTGAACTTGAAAATGTTATGGGTTGATTGTGGAGTATAGCGTGTGGCTTAAATGCTCTACTGGCGGACCTTTTATTCAAGTATATTAAGATAAATTTTTTATGGGTAGTGAGTGTTCCATATACTTAAGCATCAAATTGAATGCGGGACTTTTCATCTTAATAGGCAACAAATTAATTGAAAGTTTTATTAATAGTAGGTAATATAGATATAGAATAGAAGATAATTAGTTAAATATTTTTATTAGAAATGCTCTTTGATTCATACTATAAGATATTGATTATATATTCGATTTGTATATATTTATATTTTCATTTATTATTATCATAGTATTTATACCATTATTATTTATCTGTTTATTGATATGATTCTGATAGAGTCATTATTTTGTACTTCTTATTCATAGTAAATAAGATAAATATTTTAATGTATTGTGTGTGGATTTTCGGAGGACGTAGAGGAAGCGATTGTTAAAACTAAACTTTCGTATAGAAGGGTGAAAGGAATGGGTCTTTGAGGGAGAGTTGTAGTTTGATGGGTTGAGCCCAGGAGTTACGTAGCCAATGAACTGGCCGGAGCTCTGATACCAGGTTGAAAGATAGATAGAAGGAATTTAGAGCTGTAGTTGACGAGGTCGTCGGAGAGTTGGCTCAGAGAGATTGCTGAAGAAGATGGGAAGCATTTTTGTTATAATAATGGAATTCAATGCTAAAGAGACTTATTAAACAAAGTCACAGGGTGTAGAGTGTAGCAGCATAGACTAAAGAGAGTAATGTGGAATCTAAGGAAATAGCGCAGAGTAGCAAGAGCTCCCCAAACTGGATGACGATGCATAAGCAATAACTATTAGTTAATCAGATGAAACTTTCGCAGAGTTAGTATACGTTCTAGTGTGGAGAGTGAAGAGAGAGGGGGCGCAGATAGAAGACTTGTCAAAGAAGTACTTGGATTTGTTGATTGTTAGTTATATAGACTGGTTGTGAAGTCTCAATTGAAATGTTTTGTGTAAAGAATGATAGACATTTCATGACAAATATTTATAAGGATACACCAAAATACCGAGACTTTTCTACTAATAGTAAGATAATGTTAATATTAATATATATATTTATAAAATATATATTATATTATATATAAATATATATATAATATATATTATATAATATTATATAATCATATATATAGTATATATATTATATATATAATATATAGTATATATTAATAATATTAGTATAATATATATATAATATATTATATTAAATATAATTATATAATATTATATAATATTATAATATATATATTAATAGTTTTAGATGATCCATAAAAGATAAAAAATTAAATATACATTTTTAATGCACTATTTTTAATGTACGTAAGGTCTAATCATTGTTTTCTTTGATTTTTCATTATTATTTCTGTCATTTGTTTTATATTTTCATATATTATCAAAATGTAAATTATTTACTTATTTTATATTTGAGCGATATAATAGATAAGTTTTCTTTTTTCAATCTCTTTGAAACCTAGGTTTTTAATTTTATATTAAATAATAAATGGAGTTCCAATGAATCCTGCCACTATGTTTAATGATTCATCAATGTGTCAATCTTTAATCACAATACTGTCACCTTTATATATAATAAAAATACTATAATAATAATACCCAGTAGGTAATATAATATATATAATTAATATTATTCATATTAATATATAATATATATATGATATATATATATATTATATATATATATAATATATATAATAATACTATAATATATATATAGGACTTAATTATATATATATTATAATATATATATATATGTCATTATATATATTATATTATATAATATAGTTATATATATTATATATATATATATATATATATATTATTATATTAATATATATTCCTTTTATTGTATTATCTTATACTTTTTCTATATGATACTTTTTATGTATCCTTAGGCGCATAATATTAGTAAAAAAGGCATTCAAGCATAATAATTGAGTCTGTACCTCACTCATAGCATAAAATAGTGATAAGTAATTATATATAATAATCGATAGAATATATTTAAGCGGTTGTTATGATATATGGTATATAAAGATCACGCCCACGCTAACAGTAGTAATTATACCTTACCTACAATAACCTATTAGACTATTTTTAGTCCTTGCTGAATAATCGCCCCCCTACTATCAATATAATATATATTTTTATCCATATCATACTTAACCTACGTGAGATAAATATTATATACACTAAAATATTCCTTTGATATATAAACTATAGTAAGTTTAAAAATATAAATTGATCTCATTCCTAAATGATTAGATCTATGCATAGATTTATGTATATATATTTTATGAGTTTATTTTTATATATATAACTATATAATATTATTAATATATTTAATTATTATATATATATATCTATTAATTAATTAATATTAATAGATATACTAATATAATTATTATTAGATATATAATATAGTATAATATTTACTATTTTGTTAATATAATATATAGTGGTGAGTGTGTGATATATATAGGGTATATATATATAGATATATAGTAATATATATATAGTAGGTATTAAGTTAATATATATATAGAGGTATATATATTTATCAAGACGTACCATGCTAACGCCTCTTTGGGCGTCAGGAGTGCTTGAGTCACCGTCTCTCATACGGAGGATGGACGCTTAGTTCAAACCGCTCCGCGTCAGCATTTGCGTATTTTCTACCTGGGGACAAGAGATGAAAACTTGTACTGTGCGATAATCAAGTGGTGCGCTGCTTAGTTTGTGTATAGCCTCAGCTTAATAATGTTGTATTTCCTTGGTTCTCACCTCCATGTAAGTTTTACCCCCTGCTAATATAAGGTGATCTAATAGATCACGGTTAAATAAATACATACGTTATATATATATATATATAATTATATATAATATTAATAATATATATATTAATACTATATTATATATATATATTATTATTATAAGCTATATGTCATAAGACTATTTATTGAAGGGTTGGGGATAATATATATACCTACTAATATATACGGTATATATATTAATATATTATAATTAAACTATATATATATATATAATATGTTATATTAATATATTATTTATATATACGATATATTATATAGATATACTTCTATAGTTGGGTGAGAGTGAAGGATAGTATATGAGACTGAAGATATGATAGACGATTGAGATAGGAAAAATTAGGGATGAAGTAAATATTAATAGGTAATATATATATATGGAGTGACAGCGCCATGCAAGAAAAAGAGTTACGCAATAAAATGAAGGGTAAGCATGCAGACGAGTTATTCACAATTTTGGCAAAGTCTTAAATAAATGTTTGGTAATGTAAAAGGTAGAGAGAAATAGAAGCACCGATTAGCAACGAGAATGGAATATATAGTATATTATATATACGAGATAATAATATATGAGATAGATAGAGTACGTAAGAGCAGAGAGTAGACTGAGTAATGATAGATAATATTTTAAATTTAAAATATGATAATTACGTTATACTATGGGAATAAGATTTGCTATCTACGAGTTAAATATTTAGCTCAACTATCGTTATTAGTACTTTACTACTGAAATGCTATACTAATTCTATGTATATAATAGTATAAAATTTCTAATTGTGATCTCAAAATTTTATTAGTACATTATATAATAGGATATATTATTACTATACTTATACTATTTAATCATATTAACTATGGTATTATGTTTGATACCATATTTTAATTGATATATCTGAAGAGAAAAGTAAAAATAAGGTGATTTTGATAAAGGATAGCATACTGTAGCGGTATTTTATGTTACGTAATACTTATTAAAAAACTATAGATCTATGATTTCACGATTAACATTTTATTTATCCTATTTAGTCATGTAATATCATTTAACTTTAAGATAATTTTATCGTTTTATGAAAATATTATGTTTTATTTCATGTTTTTGGGGAAGTTAAATATTACTATATTTTTATTTTATGTACGATAATGAGCTATATAATATATTGATATATTAGATATTAATATAATATAAATAACCATCTATTACTATTACCTGAAAATACATAGTGTATAACAAGTATAGATAAATATGATATTATTGATAAAATAATCTATAACTATAATATATAACTATAAGTATAGTTCTCTGAGTCCCATAATTTTAAATTAATCTGAAATAATTATTATAAGATGTAGATCGGTATGTAAATTTTTTACAATATCAGAAGTAATAATAAATAAATTATTTTTTCAATTTTCTGTTTCCACTAAAATATTTTAGCTGCCAAATTGACATCTATATGTTAGTATATTCCTTTCTGAAAATTGTACATTACGTGCCCATAATGTATGAATTGTGAAGGAATTACTAAGAAAACAACTCAAATTATTTGTGGAGACGTACTTCAGTCGGGTGAGACATAACTACATATGAAATTATTTTTATGAATCTAAATTAGTATATTTATATTCTTCTTTATTTTTTGTATTTGATAGAAAACTTTGAGAAAAAAATTTAAAAGAGAGAAAAAAAAAAGTAATATACATATACTATCTTAAATAGGTCTTTAATAATGGTTTTATTTTTTTTTTTATATTTTTTATATTTTGTGGTTCTTGTATGTGTTAAATTACTTTGTAGTTGTTGAATTATAATATTAATAATTTTTCATGATTATTCTACACACATGTAATTAAATCGCTCTCATAAATAAGAGACATTTGCATAATTTTGTCAAAAACCTGTGCAGTAATTTCATGATAATTATATAATAAAAATAATTCTGTGATATTTTTGCTCCGAGGGCAAAGTACTAAAGATAGACAGTCTGAAGATAAAATATTCGTTAATGTTTTAAAATAGTCCCACGAAATTTTTATAAGTTATTTTCAAACGAATTTACGATAAAAAATAATATTCAAATATTTCGGAAATATCATAGTAAATAGATTATGCATATTTATTGAAATAAATTGTAGGAGTTAGTTTTATTATGACGAAATATTTACTTTATATATATAGGAGTGGGATCTAATAATATATCAGGTTGTCCTATATACCTTATTATAGTTTTTTAGGGCTAATAAAGTAAATATCATTATTGTCATAGTTAAAGTTTGAAGTATATAGTCTATTATCTGGTAGCAAATAAAATTGTATATCTAATACGAGTATTGTAATACTTGAGAGGTCGGAACCAGTCTAACAGTTTTACCAAAATTGAAATACTCACAAAATAAATGTGAACTATACTCAAGGCTACATGAATAAATCTCGAAACGACTTTTACTAGGTGTACAGTAGAAAAAAGTTACTATTGAGCTAATTTTTAGTTTAAAATTAGGAAATATTGTGTATATATATATCAGTAATCTGAATAAAATTAAAGTAATATAATTATAATTATAGTTATAATTATTTTAGAGTTTAGTGTACTTACTATAAATGAGGGTTCGCTTATAAGCATAATAATTATAATAGGATTACCTTAAAAATATATATTTTTACTAATTCATTACATCTTACTGCCATCGTATTTAAAGGTTACTGTTACAATAACGGTATTTAATATCTCCTTAAAATATTGATATTTTCAATTCTTTTTCGAATTGTATTTAATAGGTATCTAAATTCTTATCTTTCTCTTTCCATGTTAGCATGTTAATAGAATTACTACCCCTTTAGTAAATTTAATAAAAAAAAAATCTTAATTATGTCTATTTCTCTTATTTTGATCGGGTAATATAATATAAATATTTTTATAACTATTAATTTAATATTTATATAACATTTAATAAATATAAATAAAAAGAACCATATGAGTGTATTACTAATAATAAATGTTGTTTTTGAGAGCTTAATATAATAAATATTTATTTACTATAATAATAACTTATATTTTTAATATATATAATATTATATTAATAATATTAAATTTTTTTAAGTTATAATTCGTATTATGGCATAAATCTCATCAGTTCATACTTTATCATTCAATTTATATTAATATAAAATTTGATTTTATTTGATACAATGATAATATATGAGTATGTTTGCATTAGATCATTTAAATACAATTAATAAAACATTTTTTGACATATATTAATTTGTTGATCGAGATCAACCCCTTTTATTTTGTGCGTGAAATAGTAATTTTTATTTACTTATTTAAAATGAAAAATTTAAAAGAATATATATATTTAAGTAATAAATTATAATTTATATTAACCGCTATTATAAATGATTTAGTATCAGAGCTCTAGATATCAACTATCCTCTCTAGATCACTGTGTGATTAATTTATGATTTATCTCTTGATGCACATCTCAGACTAATCGATAGTATTTGTGTGAGCGGATTCTCACAAGATTCGAATGAGTTTGGTCTATGTAATTGCTCACGTATTCGATCAGATAAAGATTGAGTATAGACAGCTGCAATACCCTAATTACAGTATATTAAGTATGCTATGACATACTAAAAATCTTTCGGCAAAGGTAGAACAATATAAAATTCATATTTTAGATAGGAATTTAAGTTATCTTGATAGTTGTCGAATATATTACACACTAAATATTAAATTAGTTATACTCCAAACCATCTCTCAAATATTTCAATAACTATTAATCTATTATATTTATTTTGATTACCGTCAATCCATCAGTAGTTAGGATATTGGCTTACTCTAATAAAGTTAGTCAATTCCTATCATTCTTATTACCTGTTACGTCTATTACGTGTGAACAGTGCCACAATTTCTGTCCTGTCTGATCCATAATCTCAATCTATTCTTAGTTGCCCTTACTTCTGACTACAGGTTGAATATTAATGATAAATAGTATACCCTTACAAGCAATATTTCTGCACTTCTTTAGGGTAAGATAATATAATTAGGAAAACTATGTTTACCTTTGAACTTAGCTAAAGATATTTATAAGAGCGGATACCCTGATCTAGATGAATTCAATACGTACCGTATACTAGACCTAACCTTTGATATGGCAGCACTCTGCGTTTGTCGCTAAACCTAGATCTAATCTACAATGAATATGAATCGGTCTCCATAGTATATATAATCTTTTGTAATACTAATATATTACTACGTTTAACATCTTATAATTCTTATATATATATCACAGTATATATTATGTATATAATCTTAATTAATAATATATATTATTATATAGTTATATACATATATATTATATATATATACCTATGTATATATAACTATCTAATCGATTATATACTTATATTACTACGTAATATCTAATGTCATTATATTTAATCATTATTAATCAATTATAGTATATAGTATAACTATATAATTTTAGTACATTATATATATA
>JABUQX010118015.1:0-7500 GCA_015478945.1 Trachelipus rathkii
ATTGATTCTATATGCGAGTAACGGTTCAAATATATGGTCTCATTTCTTCCAAATATATAAGATTATGGACCTGAAGAACTAAAATAAATAATTATTTTCACTATATCACTTGTATGCACTCAAATGATTTAAATGCTTTATTACACTAGAGGAGTTTACGCTTAAATTTTAATATAGAACTGCGCAGGTATATAATTATTATAAATAATATGGATAAATAAGGAACTGGAAATCTATAATTGATCAACTAAACATCAGTAGAGATCAGTTCCTAGCATATGGGCTCACTGGTAATATACAATTTTAATAATTTAAATAAAAAACTTCGTGTGTTTATTACATCTTTCATCTAAAAATATTTTTGACATCTTGAAATATTATTATATATTCTTAGGAACAATGAATATTTCTCTCGAGTCAATTTAATTTTTTTAAACAATCTTATAGTCAATGTCTATAATATTTTATAGATCTATAAATGTTATTTAGTTACTTTTGAACGATACAAGCTCATTTAAATTTTCAGACAGTAAATGCGTGGATGTATATTAATCACTTTAATAACATTATAATACTATTTTTTAAATTTAAAGATCAATTTTTGACACGATATTTAACTACGCTTAAAATAATGAAATTTTATTTTCAATTTGCTTTCAACATTAATTAAATAAATTTATTTTTATAAATGTTATCATAGGTCCTAGTTCAAAATTTATATTAAGATCTTAAATATTAATTTAATATTATATGTTAGCAAATTTCCTTATTATTCTCTTTAATAATTAACCTATATATATATATAGAACATTTATTTTTAATTATAAATAAAATTATAATGTATAATATATAATTAAATATTTAAATTAAATATATAATTATAATTAAATTAATATAAATAATAATAATAATAATAATAAATAATTGAAAAAATAAATTAATAATAAATTAAAATATAATTTTAATAATATAATATTAATTAACAAAATATCTAGAAAGATTATAATTAATAATATAATAATAATACATATTAATATATAATTTCAATTTATAAGTATTTTTCTATACGATATTATATATCACGCCCTTATACTAAGGAGGTGAAATTTACTCAGGTTACCTTTACTCACCAGACTAATGTATTCTCGCCTACCTATACTTGGACTTGTAACACAAGTTTTGACATCAGAATTTTATTCCGTATATCATGCCTACGCTAATCTCCACACCACCATTAACTATAAATCCTACACGGATACCCAAGATTTTCCTGGTACTTTACATTTCTCGTCGAGCACTCCCGGGTACTCCTTGTTGTAAATTTTTTTTGTATTTTCCCTTCTTTTTTTTTTTTTTATTGTTTCGAAAACACAAGGACTCTTCGCGCTCCTGGTACTTTTCGTTCCGTCCATTTAGGGACTTATGTGCGAGATATTATTCACCTTTTATGTTGTACAGTTTTCACACATATTATTTGGAACTAGGTTCGTGTGTTTAATTGGGGTTATTTTCTGTAGTAGTATTTTTGTGGGGATTTCAGGATCATTTCAAAAATATCAGTTTCATAGTTAATAATTATAGACATTGTTTAATAATTATTTTTAAGATAATCAGAGCTGTTGCATCCTTCTCTTTCTAATATCTCGTTTCCGATAGAGTACTATTTAGGGAGAATCTCGGAATTTATATTAAATGTCTCCCGACCTTGGTTGAGAGAAATATTAAGGACATAAATACCTTGGTTAAAACTAACGACGCACTCAAATCAAAAACAAAAATTGTGGGACTGGGGAAATCTTTTACTGCCATTTTTTCCAGCGATATTGAATTGTTCAAGGCTCTGCGGCCTTCAATAATCCACAATGATTGCTTTCCAGACTTTAAGGATAACTATAGAACATCCTGTTATACATGGTTGATTAAGAGATTTTTCCTTCCTATACACAAAGGGGGGTGGTAAGATTTGGACCGGTTAGCACAACCATAGCTTCTTATCGGTACCACGTCAAGCAACCGCATCGTACGCACCGGGACACTGATTATTGTATGTCCTCATTATATATCATGCCGTGCTACCTTGTCTAGGAAATGAACCTTTTTGTTGTACAAGGTGTCTCACATACCTTGAATCTTTGAAAGCATTGTTCTCACTTTTTGAGGGTGACTCATTCCACCTGTCTTTTTGGATAAGGTCGAGTCCAAGGAAGGCTAAAGTGCTTATAAATTGCTTATTATTTACAAATTCACTTTGACCTGATTTATCCTTTAGCAACGTGATCTTTAATCTTATTTATTAATTTGTTCGGAAAATACTGATAAAAAGCAGTGCATATCGTAAGTGATGCATGGTCACTCGCATTTCAATTCCAATGAGACTTACGTGATAGGCAGTATATATACACAAGAGATTTAGCTTATTTCACACAAACTTTGTGCGGAGATTTAGTAGCAACTCTACAGGATTGTTGTTCGCTGTGATATCTCTTTCCTTCCAGCTATGTCTGTTTTGTTGAATTCTCTTCCATATTCTGATATTTCCTATGAAATTTAAGCTTCTTCTCATCAAAGCTCGAGTCTGATATGCTACTCTGTTAAGTTATGAGTTATGTATTGGTTTTTTATTTGTTCTTTTTTTACCTTTTTTTATTTAAATTTTTAGTTTATATCCACTCTGTGAATAGAACTTCGCTCTTGAGTTTTGGTACCAGTTTTAAAACAATTAGTATCAAAAAGTTAAAAACCTAATTTTAATTAATCATTTATAAAATTCTTAAGCTAGAGCAGCGGTTCCTAACCTGTGGTCCTGGGACCCCAGGGATTCCGAAATGGTTAAAGGGGATAATTAGTAAGTGATATTTGTGATAAAATAAATTTTTTAATTATATATATTAGCAGTGATTTAATAAAAGATAAAATATGAGATGAATATAAAAGATATAGTTAATGAAAGAAAATGAACCGTTCAAACAAATATTTCCTATTTGTATATTAATTGTGAGTTAGTAATAAATCAGTTGGCTTTTTCATAACAGTGAGTATTATAGTATTTGTACGACTATTTTTCTTTATTATATTATTTTGGTATTAAAAAGCTCTTAATTTGAGTTATTATTATATTTATCTTAGATATATATAATTTCCTCGGTAATTACTTTTATAATTATATTAATATAATATGGTCCCTTATCTCCAAATATTATAAGACCATTCATTAGAAACTAAATAAATAGTGATTCACTTTTGGGTTTTAAATCTTAAGTTATTATTATTAGTCTTGTGTGGTATTAGGCGGTAATAATATAAATTTATAAATAGGTTTCAGTTAATTAAAGAAGGATAAAATGGTTTTAAAGGTAAGAAGTTAAGAACAGAGACTCAAAAATTCATAGGCAGCTCTCAGCTCCACTCTATAAAGCATATGGTCTAGATATGATACGGCTGAGTACTATGAATGAAATATTTGATTATCAATTATTAATTTATTTTTTTATTATAACGTTATAATGTATTATATAATATAAATAAATACCACCTAGACTTAATTCTCACGTCCATATATTATTTAAATACTAAAGTTTTATTATTACTTATTATTATTATTTTTATTATTTCATATTATATCTGTTATTTATTAATATTATCAGATTATTCAATTATTTATATAAAATTAATAAATATTATTTTTTAATATTTAAAAAATTAATTTAATATATATATAATTATTAATTTCAGCGATTTCATTGCTTAAATAGTTGTATACATTAATATGTATTAACTGTACCTTTAAGCGTTTTGAAATAAATTTAAATATCTGATGATAAGTTTATAAAAATATTTAATTGATTTACATTATTCCTCATATATATATAAATAATACATACTTAAATATTTATATATATATATATCTATATATATATAATATTATTATTAATATATATATTAATTATATTAATATTATTATATTAATATATATATTAATTAATAATATATTAAATATATATATATATATATATATATAATATATATTATATATATATTATATATATATATATATATTATTAATATATATTATTATATATAATATCTTTATATTAATGATTAATTTAATATTATATATTTATATTATGGTATTATATATAATTATAATATAATAGGAGTCTCAGGATGTACTGGTCTGTGACTTTGGTTAATTTAATTTATGTATATAGCAATTTATTCATGATAGGTTATGATAAAGATAATTAGAAGAAAAGGGATAGGCAATGAAATAATTTTGGAGTTTAAGTTAGTTAAATAATTAGTAATGGATTGAAATGGTAGGTTAGAGTATGAAAGGGTGCCTTATCATACCTTATTTTAAATGTACATAATTTATATAGTAGGATTAAGTAAATTGGTTTTTGTGTGGTGATTCTGTAAAAGGGTAAGTTTTGAGAGTGATTTCGTCAGAGAGAAATTGAGGCAGTATAGGTTAAATGTGTAAATTCAAGGATTTAGTGGGTTCGTGATAAGTAATAACGTAAAAGCTAATGTTAAGTATTAAGTATTAATATTGATTTTGTGATTGATGAGGTTACAGTCCTACGATGTGAAGTTTATTATTAGATGTACGTGAGATTTGACTTAATTTGAGAATTAAAGTTGTTAATAGTAGTTTAAATATTATTTAGGTTATATGTTTGGCGATTGAAAAAAGGAACGTGGTAATGTTATGCAGCAGGTATAGCATGATTGTAGAAGACAGACGATTTGTAGGCTCACTCATTTGGCAAGGAAGTTAGATAGAGGGATCCTGAGTAGCAATTACCACGACATCGTTGGTCGGGGACAGGGTGTGTAGACCAGTTGCAATAAAGTCTTGAAAGTTTGCCGGCCGGCTTTATTGCGAGTGCTCGTGTCTTATGATATGGGTACAGATTTAAATTGGAACGATTCACTTCGCGGAGGTCGATCTGGACCGTGTCAGGTATTTGACACGATAGCTACTTTATGGAGTAGCAGCTCGGATTAGGCCCTTGAAATTTCCTACTGGTTGAATTTATTTGCGAATCGTGGGTATAAAAACTAGAGCTAGAAAACGGCTTTGCTTCTGTAAAAATTAATGACCTTCATACTATTGGCACTTACTTAGAACCCCTTTCTAAAGGCAGTTTTTTTTGTTAACTACAATACTAGAACAAGTTAAATTGTCAACTTTGTGTTGGCAGCTCAAATGCCTGAAAAAACTTTCAATTGAACAGTCTACTTAATTGCCACCTTAAGAAAGAGAAAAGAAAAAAACCCGAAATGCTAGAGAAAGCGATTCTACAAGTAAATCATAACAGGTTTCACTGGAAGAATTTCTACGTCCAGTAGCAATGAAGAGAAACACATGCCTTATCAAAAGATGTAGTGTAAATGTTTTGAAAACTGATCACCAAGAATAAAACGACATACGATACAAGATAGATGAATCCTGATAGTTGTGAGAAGCTAAGCCAAATTGTTTACCCACGGCGATGAGAGTAACTTGGAAGGTAAATTCTTGGCCTGTCCTCCGAACTAAGTGTTTCAAATTGAGAGGGTATCGGTGGGAATACTGAGGGGCCTGTATATATGGAATGCGAAAAGAGAAACAGAGGTGCGGCAGCGAAAAGGCAGAAAATTGAGGTGTGTCTCAAGCACAATCGTTTCCTGTAGTGTTTGACTTTCAATAGTGGTGAAAAACGTGATATAATCTCAATGGTGGAGAATATCATTTTCATTAAGATTATTAAAGTTGGTAGGAGGTTAGGGAAGAGGTTGATGGGGTGCAATTTAAGTTGTGTCCACGTCCGCGACTAGTTATACGAGCAGATGTATATCTATAGATTGCGCGCTAAGAACTATATATGAGTAGTAATAATATGTATATATATACGTAATATATTATTTTAGGTTAAGTTATATATATATATAATATAGACCTATATATATAGTATACTATATATAATAATAATTAAATATATATACGTATATATTAATTATATATAGTAAGAGGGTAGGGTAAAATCAAAGAATCCGCATGCCGCGGATATTAAAATCAACGCATCCGATTCCCGCGGATACGAAAAAAATGACATCTGCTGGCATTTACATTATTATATTATATATATATATTATATATATATATATATATTATTAAGTATAGAGTATAATACTAGTATAACCAGGATATATAGTATATATATATGATAAGGAGTAGTATAGATAAGTATATGTAGTTCAGTTTTATATATATATATAAATGGGTATATATATAGGATAGATAGTATAATATATATATATGTATATATATATATATATATATATATATATATAATATATATATAATTTATGATATAATATGATACGTATATAATATTTATATAGTATATTACTATATTATATATATAATTTATTAATATTATATATATTACTTAGTAAGTATTATTAGTATTATTACTATATATATACTACTAGTATATATATTAATTTATACTTATATATATAATATATAATATATATATAAATATATTATATATATTATATATTATATATGTTATCATCATTATTCTCTTCTTTCCAACATTTATTATGTTTGAAAAATATTTGTCACAATAATTTACAATATCTTTCTATGATGAGATTTGTAAGAACCTGCATTAGGACCCGGCCTAAATATCTGGGTTCGATAACAGGGTTGCGGAGTAGGAGTCGGGAGTCGGGGAGTCAGTTTTAGAGTGAGTCGGAGTCGGAATTTTTGAAGCAAAGAAACGGGAGTCATTGTTGAAAGTCGGAAAAATATCTGACTTTTGACTCTCAAACAAAAATAATCTCAAAATTTTTTCCTTTCTCATATTTTTATTTTTATCAAATTAAACCGGCATAATCTAAATATTGTTATTAAACAACTGTATTGAAAAACCAGTTATGACATAACTGTGCGGTGGTGTCAGTTGAAGAAACACATTGCTCAGCTAACTTTACCCTCCCAGCTTGTTTAATTTAATTCATCCTTTGATGGAAATTCCCACGAACTATCTTCCTTCAAGTGACCCTTTCTTGTGTCAATCGTTTTCCTTCTTCCATACTTATACCTTTTTCAAAAAACATTTCTTTTACTTCATCAAGCCACCTCTATTTGGGTTTGTCCCTTCCCCTGTTATCTAACACCTTCGATATTAAAATCTTCTAAACCAGTCTCTCACTATCCATTTTAAGCAGATGTACATATCACCTCAATACACCTTGTTTAGCAGCACATTTCCCTCATCCTTACATTCCTAGTCCTAGTCATTCCTATTATTCCAAAAATATCTTACAAGCCTTTCGTTCCCAAAGCCTCAATTCTTTTCCTCAGCATAAAATTTCATTTCAATGTTTCACAACCATGCATATATCTACAACCAAAATATATTCCAATAAATTCATTTTGACCTTCCTAGCTAAATTTTCACTTATTTCATATTTATCTAAGACTGTGTATACCTGGCACTCTTC
>JABUQX010118015.1:10000-26402 GCA_015478945.1 Trachelipus rathkii
ATAATATATATAATATATATATATATATATATATATAATATAGTAATATATATATATATAATATATATATATATAATATATATACTAACAACATAATTTTAATAAATAAATGTTTTAAAGAAATATCATATATATATTTATATATATATATAATATATAATATATATATTATATATATATATTTATATAATATATATATATATATATATTATAATTATATATATAGATAGAATAAGGGGTGGAACCATGGCGCGGTTGAAGTCACCAAAAGGTGACCAAGCTTGTCGAGATCAATGTATAACGGCCAATAGATCGATGTACCGGGCTCGTATCTTTCCTATCTCCATCTACTCTTTCTCTTACTTCTCTAGTCACCTATCTCTCTTAATACATAATTATTTCTTCTTTTTACCGGCCATATCTTAGTTAAAACTTTTATATTTATATTAATATATATATATATATATAATATATATATATATATATATATATAATATTATAATATATATATATATATATATTATATATAATATATATATATATATATATAATATTATTTTTTACGCCAGGTATTTAATTTAAATTTTATGTATATATATATAATATATTAATATTATATATATTATATATATATATATATCATATTATATATATATATATATAATATATATATTATATATTTATATATTAAATATATATAATATATTTTCTTTCAGTCAGTTATATATAATTCTTAAATTAAGCTAATAAATTAATATAAATGATTATGTTTTTTATTTATTTATTTTTTTCCTGTTAAATTGATTAAAAAAACATAAATAATATAAAATAAACTTTGAATTATTTTAAAACTTGTATCGTTCTCTACGGATATAATAATAATATAATATTTATAATTATATAATACTAATAAATGTCAAAACAGTAATAAGTAATTATATATAATATAATTATAATAATTTAAAATGCAGAATATAAATGATAAATGTGTAATATGGATTTTATTAATTAATGATATTGGTGGTTAAATGGTAGGTGGATGCATTAATGATGGATGGATGTTAATGATTAAACATGTCATGTGTTAATAATAATTGTGGCATCGAATGGATAGATGACATGGATGTAGTTTTTTCGTGTTGATTCTATTGTAATAGCTCCTAAGATTAGGATCAGATCGTAAAGTTTTTTAAGGTGAAAGAGGTGATGAGTGTGGAAATAATAATAACATCTGTGATAGTAGCAGTAGTAGCAAAAAATATACCATTCGTCTCTTCTTCTCTTCTTCTTTCTCTCTCTCTTCTCTTCTCTCTCTCTCTCTCTTCTTCTCCTCCTTCTCCTCCTCCCTTCTCCTTCTGCCTCCTCTCTCTCCTCCTCTCTCTCTTTCTCTTTCATCTCTCTCTCTTCGTATTTTTTAATGATAAAATAGCCATGAGCTTTTTTTCATATAAAAATATAAATTGGGTTAAGGTCTGAAGGCCCACAGCAGGTCAGTACGTTCCGCCGAACTGACCATCACGTGCTGGCGACGTAGACGAGATTCGAGTTTCAGTCGGTCCAAAATTTTTATAATATATTAGGAATGGGATAAGAAGAGTGGGGAGTAAGGGATAGAAAAACTTCACTACATCTTCCTCAATGACGCGAACGATACGATTGCGAACGGTGATGACCGAGTGAAAGTATGGATTCTAACTAAAAATAAACCCGGAACCAGATCCGGTTGGCGCTTGTGCAAGACCGTATACACAGAGATGATTAGGCGCGTATGTACTAAGTAACCCCGTCACGTAGTGCTAGTAATAAAAGGCGATATAAATAGCGGTTCACGGTGCGTAAGTAGCCTCATTTAGATAGAGGTCCACTGGCGGAGCTAAATATAAAAGCGGGCGCGCTGCGGTATAATATACGCAGTAGTTGTTGACGTATGACGAGAAGTAGTAAACAACAGTGGGATATGAGTGATTAGTGGGCACTATATTAGATTAAATACTATGAACGGAACATTTAGGACGAATTAGCAATTATCTTAACAATAGGTGGTGTGATTTATTATTTTTTCATTTTTCTTTCTTTATTTGTAAATTGTGACAAAATAGCTTTCGATAACAGTAATGCTAGTATATAATGACAATGTAAGCATGGTATATGGTGTTATAAATGAAGTATAATTCTAGTATAGTAGGTATAAGTATATCCTAAATTTAGTTAATATAAATAGTAAAAGGGTATAATGAGTAGGTAACGTGTGTATATTAGATGAGTAGATAGTGTTATGATTATGTTATAGTGTCATGCAATGTAGTTTAGGTTAATGACTATATCAATAATTGTATCAGCTCTGAAATAACCTTGTGCTCGATGGTTTCGAGCATCTTCTCGAGAATGAGGCTTGGCGATTTGTTCACGTTTCGAGAGCTACTCGTCCTGAACCTCTGTATGTTGGATGGTAAATCATGCAGTGAAACTTTACGCTACAGTTGTTAGCTGGTGGGTATCCTGGCGAGGGTAATGACGGACATCTCACTTCACCTGGGTAGGGTGTGATCGTAGGTGTGCACGAGTGAGTAATATAGATGCGTAAATCGTCACGCTGATGAACATTCTCACCCATTGCAGTGTCGTGCTCCCCAAATCAGGCTTCCGTCAACTGTGAAATGGCTCTAGCTGTAGCATCGGTGTCTTTAATCTGATTGTAATACTCGTTATCATCGTTCAAAACCATCCAGTCACGGTCCTTAGTCTTCTCTACATCCTTCACCATCTTATCCATGCTTATTTTTGTCATACCCTCGAAGCTAATGATATTCTCCGTTTCCGTATTCAGCGTTAGCCCTTTGGCTTTTAGTATATACGAAAAGGTTCCATCTCTCTTTCTCAGGCGTATGGCGTACGACTTTGGGCCTGTACACACGAAGCTGTCAGCTGTTACATCAGGTCCTAGCTCATCGGTCAGGTTACCGAGGAACTTACCAGTAGGTGGAACATATTCTTTTTCTCTTGCCACGAAGACACAGCTGTCGGTATCGCAATAGAGAACCCTTTGCCCCACAGAGTCTAGAAGTCCATACAACTCCATGCGAGCGTAGCATGTGGTGAATGCAGCTACAGCAACATTTGTAGCTTTAGCCGTCTGATTCGCGTAGTCAGTATGCGTCACCTCGACAATATGATGTTCACCCGCTGCGATGATATTGCGTATTTCCAGATCGGCTCTATTCATCAGATCCCATACTTGCTCGTAGCTTGAGCAGAGAATATCCTCATTACGTGGAACCCGTTGTGCTAGCTTCCCCCAAAGAGAGTTCAGGAAGAGTTTAGCTATGTATCGCATGCATGGGTTAGGCTTGATGTTATCAGGATTTAAAATGACGCCTTCGATTCTCTTGAAATCCGCTAAGAACTGGTGAAATTCAGGTGATGACTTAGATGGTACACCATCAGGAAGGCCCGAAGCTTCAGTCTTCCACTTTAGGAAGGTTTCCACATATTTGCTGAAGATATTATCAGACTTCTTGAATTGCCAGATTTCGTAAAGTTTCTTGATTTTATATCCCTTCAGCAGAGCAAGTTCTAATTCAGGACTGCAGTAGACACCCTTAAGCATCCGCTGATTATCAGTATGCTGCATTTACCTTCATAACCGGTTTCACTGCATGTCCGACACAGTGTGAAGATGAGACGGTCTTCATAACGACCGGGCAATACAGGGGTGTACAGCGTCGTTGGGGGTAGTATGCTGACGTATGATAAGCCAAAGTATGTGGTGTTAATATCTTTGACGAATTCGTTAATCGAGGGCAACTCACGTCCTGTGAGTTTCGTAGGTAACCCTGCAGGAAACGATTTAGTTTTTTGTACATAGGGGTAGAGAGAGGTGAAATCGAGATAGTGGAGTTTCACCCCCTCCGTAGGGGGATAGTAATATACGAACGGCTCAGTGCGTCCACCATATAGAGCGTCGCCCACAACCAGACGCTCGTTTGCCATTTCATTACCCTGTGCTTGTACATTCGGCCTAAGGTTTTCCAACCGTGTCCATTATCCTCGTTGCCGCGACTGTAGCATCAGCAGTCCTGTTCTTCTTACTCCATTCACAGGCCCCATTACATGTACGCCTTAGCAATATCGATACCAGCATGTCTTATATATCGCGTCCTGCTGCTGGTCGAGCTGTTATACGATCAGAGGCTGGATGACATGCACCAATCTTAGTAAGTAGCACTATCACTGCTGATGTCCGTGCAAACACCGCCATGGAAGCAGGAAGAGCAACTTTTTTCATAGGGGGTCGGGTCTTGGCGGGCCCGCCTATTCATTCATCTTAATATGCTGCTCATTGATGTTAATTGTTTTTTTTTGAGTAACGAACGTACCGTTAATAGGGCATGTATTCTTCAGCAGGTACTCCAGATAGCCGTCGGGCATTGTAGGAATCTATTCTTTATCTGTGAATTTATCGCTCTCCCCAATTCCTGGGATGGCTCAATTGGACGGCCTGTGTACAACTGCCATAAGTTTAGCCATTTATCCGCTTCGAAGGCGAGTAATTTTCCCCTCATCGGCTGGACCATATGAGCCAGGCGACTTCTCAGCGCATGACCACATCTTAATAGATCGTAAAAGCAGAGGGATCTATGGGTTGCCCATTCATCCAAGACAATCAATTTTATAATCTCGTAGGAATATGCCTCTGAACTTTTCAAAACTGCGGCGAAAAATGTTCACATCCTGGACACAGTATGCGGTGCATTCGGCTTTGATATCATACTCTTTGTTGTTAAAGTTATTATACCATTTTTCAAATTCGTCCTTCTCGATGTCACCCATGCGGTCTACTTCAAACATTTCTCTTTCAGGGATTCGGTCCTTATAATTCAAGGTATCCGCAGTTAGGAATCTGTAAGGGAAGAACCCCTTAATCACATTACCTTCAAGATCCATGCACTTAGGTAGTTTCTTTAATGTGCATGGCATGAACAGTAGGGTATCTTTGAAATAAATGTTACGATTAGCAGTTAGCGTTATGATTTTGGTGCCTCTCTTCACAGGATTGGAAGAGATGATGTTGGCTCCAGGCCGGGCTAGCAGTTTGCTATACACGAACTGTGTATCAAACTTCCCGCCATTGTGTGGCAGCAACTACTAATTTAGCTTTCTTGTGTGATTCAGACTTAAAGAGATAATTGATGACTGATCTACAGGTGCATCTCTGATGATCTCCATTCAGATTCTAATCCAGATTAAAGATCTCGCAGTCGCTGGTCACACTACCGCACTGTTTCTTTACGCCGGAGATCTTTCTCTCGCCCACATTCATAGCAGCACAAGGGCATGCTCAGCTAGATAGGGTATGGTAAGCATGTCAGTAAAGTGCGATTATTACTCATCTATGCGGCTGATTATTGTTGTGTGTTTCAATATCATTAGAGAAGGTGTATGAGCTGCTTCACTTCTCAACGTCGGAGCAGTGGGAATCTTATCTTCTTCATGTAACATGCATGTTTTAGGCACCGTTGGGCTCCATATTTTCATTGCAATACACCGCATTGGATATGTATACAATCATGCCAATGATTTCCTTTCTTGTCAGCCATATTATCATCGGCATGGGGGACAGCAGCTGATGAGTTTCATGGCAAAGTACGTCTCATTGGAGGCTTGAGACATTGCATCATTGGTAGAACGTCCTGTTAGCGGTATTCGCAATTGCTGAAGTGGGCGCATTACACGAGGTTTTTCCTTTACACTCGATCAGGTTAAGAACATGTGTGCATCTATATACTTCAGTGCATTCGTCGTTTAATGTTTATGTTATTGATCGGTAATGCTATAGGGCAGAGCTTAAGCAGAATGGAGGCCCTTTAATTACATGTCGCATCTATACTGCCTATAGCGAGTTTGATGGTGTCTTTCGGGAACGGGTAGTAGTAATGGGTATTCACTTTATCATACCCTATTATATATAAGGGTAGACTTCTATCCAGTTCATTGCGGTTTAAAAACTATCTCTAGGAGGTGGTGAACAGTATTAGCGAAGACGAATATCCTGCATTTCAAATATTTTTCTATTTTCGCAAAATGTTCAGGGATCACAGGCTCTTCATATTTCAACCCACATTTGTGGGCAATATCCCTTCCTAATGTATCTAGTGAAACAGGGGTAAAATCATTATGGTCAGGAGTTAGTTGAGCACCGAAGCAGGGGGTGGTAGATTGTGGTAAGAGCTTACTGGCAAGCACGCTATGGCTCTGATATCGCATCCGATCTGGGGCTTTTATAAGCGCTGTATGTTCTTCATGCTTGTACGGGTTTGAATTTTGTTAATATTCCTGCCTATAAAGTTTACTGATGAAGGTACGATAGGTCCATTGCCTGAGGGTTTACGCAATACTTGCACCTCTACATCGAACTGATTAAATAATGCCTTATCACCCGACTGGAAGGCCTTTAACAAACGGTTAGCTAGATATCTGGCTAGATTTTCAGTACTCATCATTCTGTACGGAATACGTACGAAATATTCATTGTTATTTCGACCTTGGAATGTGAACCCATACGCGCACCCCGTATTGTTGGTGAGTTACTTCACGGCGCAAGAATGTTATGATACTTTGTATTACGCCTAGGAATGCATCATTAATATCCCTCCCCTCTCTGAACACACCCTGCTCGTTAATTCTAACCCTGTGTGTCGATTATTCCTGAATTCCTCGTAGATGCGATGCTAGTGCATTAAAGCAAGTTCCGACAGTGGAATGTGGAGAGGTCAGGTTCACTGGAATGGCCCAGGCTACAGCTCGCGTCATCATCAGCTCCGACCTGACCGGTGGCTTTTATAGACTCGGAAGTCGTCACAATCTGTTAGGGAACACCGGGAGGAGAGAAGAGAGAGAGAGAGAGAGAGAGAGAGAGGAGAGAGAAGGAGAGAGAATATATAATTTTATAATATAATAATAATAATAATAATATATATAATATAATAATTATAATAATATAATAATTTTAGGTAATAATAATGCAGTAATAATAATAAATAATAATATAATAATAATAAAAAATAATGATAATAATAATATAATAATAATAATAATAATTATACGCAGTGTTAATATAATAATAATAATAATAAATATAACGTAGGTGTAGGCTCAAAGGCTTTGAAATATGTATATATAGTATATAATATATCTATTAATATATATATATATTAATATTATTATATATATATATATTATATATATATATATTATTTTATTTTTCTATCTATTTATTTATTTAACCCAGATATATACGTATATATATATATATTTCGTATATATATAATATATATATATATATATATATATATATATATATATATTTTATATATATAATATATATATATAATATATATATATATATATATTTAATTATATATATATCGATATTATTATATCTATAATATAATAATAATAATAATATTAGAAAATAAATAAAAATAATAATAATAATAATAATAATAATATCACAACATAGTGGAAAAACACTATGTAAGCTCACGCTGAGAGTTCGTAAGGGGGAATATCTTTCTCAGTAGAGGGGGTGCGAACGGGGACCGGGACATCGTAGCATCACGGCGATGGTGAATCTTCATCTCTGCTTGCATCACTCCGCTGTGAAAGGGTCATTTATTAAAAGGGGAATAGCGACTATCAAGCACCGTCTGACGAGAACAAGAAGAACAAAATATACAACGTCCATCAAATAAATAATAATATAATAATAATACAATAATATAATAATAATAATATCTTTAATTAATAAATAATAATATAGAATAATAATAATAATAATAATAGATTAATAATAATAATAATAATAATAATGATCGATGTGAGTGAATATCAATGGAATGAATTTGTATGGTTTGTATATCATGTATTTGTAAACAAATCCGATATCCGTTTGTGTTTTGAAACTAATTTTTGATAATTTGATTTATTTATAGTTACTATCTGTATATGAGTACTAGAGTTAATATCAAGAGAAACTGCAATTGTTGGGATGATCAAATATATATTCATAAGATCAAATTTCAGACTCAAAATTCATTATTCAAAAATTTTTATATAAGAGATTAATCAGGCAATGAACTGATAAATATAAAATTAACAATTTATTATTATAATTAATAATTATTATTTAAAATTTATAATATTATTATTAAATTAAATATTATTAATTATTATTATTATGTATTGAATTTATTATTAATTATTAACTTATTATTTATACTTATTATTATATTATGTCGCAAATTATCTAGCTATCTATGTCATGATATATACTATATTCATTATGTAGTAGAGAACGCTTCCCGTACATTAGAGGTACTCGGTGGAATATCACTTGTACTTCCTCGGAAGCCAGTCAAGCGGTGTTCGTAAGTAGTCGATGCCTTTAAATGGACTACCACAAGCGGAGTGATGCAAGCAGAGGATTGTAAGGGGATTCGACTCGCACCGACAGTGTACATAGTCATCTTCGTCATCAGCCTACTCCGGCAGGTCCACTACGCACCACCACCTCTGTTCAATACTGGGGATAGAGGAGAATTACCTTTTCTCTACACCCCTACTGAACCCTTTGGCAACGTCGCTCGGTTACGCGCGAAAAGGGAGGTCTCGCAGTAGAACCACAAGTGCACCATCTCATAGTGAGTCCGTAATATTGGCTCCTTATGAAATTCATGTCGTATCTGGCTTGAGTTTATGGGTATTGCCATGTAAACCATCAGCCAATTAGATCAGTATTTACGTTTTTATTATTATCTGAGTTATATTAATTAGAAGAGATATTGTATTATATATTAATGTATATAATAATATTGATAGTATAATATATATATATATATATATATATTATAATATATATAAAAGTATATATATATATATATTATTTATTTATTATATATATATATTTATAATAGATATTATAATATTAATAAAATATATTATATATATATATATAATATTATATATATATATATATAATATATATATATATATATATATATATAATATAATATAAGTATATATATAATAATATATATAGTATATATAGGGGGCGTGTGTGTGTGTGTGTGTGTGATGTTTGTGTGTGTGTGTATGTGTATGCAATGTGTGTGTGTTGTGGCGTGTGAAATAACGCCTTTAATATTCCAAGCCTTACATTAATATACAACCATAACTACGTGGCCCTATAATAATTCGATTCAATTGTATTTTTTTTGTCTTAGCCTTGCGCGCGTTTGATCCATGGGGGTGGTAGAAATCTCGCGATTCATACCTAGTCTTCTTCCAGATCCAAGACCTGCAGCAAGAAAATTTCATCGGCAGGCTCAGGGCATTATTTATTATCATTAATTAAGTCTGTCTAGGGTATTTGCGGACTCTGCAGCGCTACAAAGAGACGATATATATATATATAATGATATATTAACATATATATAAATCTATATAATATATATATATATATATATATATTATATAATATATAATATAATTATATATTATAGTATATATTATATATTTATATATAATAGACTAATATATATATAATTATATATATATATATTATTAATATATATTATATAATATATATATATATATATATATTTACAAGCTTAAGCATAAATAAAACAGTCGTTTAGAAGCTCTACCATTCTGCTTGACGGCGGAGTTGGGTTACAATCTGCGCTAGAGCCGTACTTACGTCTCTCTCATCATGTCTCCATCACGAGATCCAGCGAGACACATCTTCGTCATCATCACTGAAGTCATCATGTCTCATAACTGAAACCCTCTCGGCGTCCATTACCGCTTTAACGAGGTCGGATTCGGTCTTCGTCATGCGGAAAGCTAATTAGCGATAAGGTCGTATTATGACTAGTAGCTCTGTGTAAAGTGAAGTTCAAATATATATATATATATATATAATATATATATATATTATATGTATATATAATATATATATATTATATATAGCGAATCATATATAATTATATATATATAATATTATATATATTATATATATAGATATATATTATATATATATAATATAATATTAATATATATATAGTATATGTAAAATCAGTGTGTACGTTTAGTGGTATAGAAGCCTACGCTTTGCCTTGATGTAGTCACATTTCTCTCCACCTCCATGTCTTTCAGCTTCTGCAGCTTCGTACTTCACCACAGCCTCTATGAGATCGTCATTATCATTCAGTGTGAGCACTCGCTGAATCATTCTGCAGGTGAGCGTTCTATGGGCAGTTAAAAGTACGACCGATGGGGGCATCTTCGCTCATCATCAAGTCGTTGAGTGGCCGGCGTTCTGTCAGGGCAAACTTCTACCAGCCGACTCCACCGCTCCTCCATTATCCGATTGGTATGTTTTGATTCTGCAAGCATGCAGAGCAAAAGCCATTTTAAATAAATTTCACTACTTAAATATTTTAACAGGGCATATAGACCGACAGTAGCATTAATAATTAAAACTCATCAACTGACTTTAGAACGAATAAATTTTATGGGTATTTTTAAATTAAAATTTAGATCCCACCTGCAAGCTGTCATGATTGGAGGCTAAAGTCGATGTCGAGACAGAACTTCTTCATGGAAGCCATTTTAAGAATTTTCGTATTTTTCTGCGCTCGTGTTTCTTCGAATAATACTGGAAGATAAGATATGGGAGAGAGAATGGCAATCCACTGTGCGTGCTGTGCGTGGGTGTATATATATATATATAATATATATATATTATATATTATTAATAATATTATATATATTATATATATATATATATATTATATATATATATACTATATATATTATTTTATTATTTATATATTTCATGCCTTACGCCAGTGGTCTCGCAGAGTGGGCGTAGGCGTACCCCACGGAAGGGTACGCAGAGTGATAGCTTGGGGGTAGGCCAAAGAAAGTAGCCTCAGGCGATCAGCTGGCGAGTGTAATTGATGATTGTATCAAGTGAGTGCGATATATATATATATAATATATTATATATATATATATATATATAAATAGTATTATTATATATATAATATATATATATATATTATATATATTTATATTATACTGATTCGACGTCGTCCGAATGTGGCTCGCAGTGGATACCAGAAGGGAGCAAAAGATCGATAGGCCAGAATGTGAAGAGATGATTGAGCAAAGAAGAAGGAAATCCTGAAATTTTATTTTGTAAAAGAAGAAGGCATCGAGTTAATTCTAGAAGTGGTCTAAAATATTAGTTTTCCAACGAAGAAGAGATTGCTTTGGTTAATATTTAACGGTAAGCAACTAAAAAGAAAAAACGTATCTTTTATTCATTCAAAATTATGGAAACTACCAAAATTTATTTTTACATTTAACCCATACGCACTGGGTGACTTTGTCATTGAGAAGTTCAAAAATTTTTAATGTTCATGTCTTGTTGGTAATTTTTAGAAAATTAAATAAAATGAAATAACAAAGAAGAATTTGAAAAATATTAAACCTTGGGCATCGAGGAAGGGGGAGGTGATCGCATTTGCTCAAAGGGGTCGATTCAGCATGAAGCAGAATTATACAGAAAAAAAGAAATTTTAAAAAATTAATTAACACTTTTAAATTTTCTTTCCTCTGGTGGCAAGGGGCTGAAAACCCGCTTCTACCTATATTGTTCTTTTCGTGAATGGTGGTGATATTTTTTAGTATTTATCTCTCACCAACACCACCTTGCAACCATGCTGGAAATGGTCGATATGTATTAATAAATAAAATAAATATATATATATTATATATAATAGTATATATATAGTATATTATATATATATATATATATATATATATATATATTAATATATATATATTATAAATAATATATTTATATATAAATCACGGGCAAATTTAATGGGCATCACCCGTATAATATAATTTAAACTCTTATCATTACTTGGGAATGTAAAGCTATGGGTTTTGGGCTTTATTTGGTCATAATCCTAAGATCGGTATAGTTGGCAGCGAGTTAATACAAGTGTATAACCGTATTAACGAAGTGTGTATGGATTAAATGGCATATAAACGAAGGCAAAAAAATGAATGGATATGATGATGTTTATTAACTCACAAGCAATATTCTAAAGTACAATGTGAGAATACAGCATAAATGGTGTCTAATAATGGGTTGTACCCCTCTGGCCCTTCCAACTTCTCCAAGCGATTCGGCATTTATGAAATGATCTTGGAGATAAGCTTCTCCTGCGGGATCGGTTTCATAAAGAAAGAATGCGTTTTGGCAATGCTCCCTGATTGTGGCGGAGGCATGTCTTACGGGCATCGAACACGTGCCAAGCTCAACAAATTCCCAAACATCTGTTTCCAATGGATTCATGTCCGGGCTGCGCTCGCCAGAAATGGCCGTGGGGGGAGCTGATTGCCTACCTGTTATAAGGTACGCATAGTTGGACGACCTGATGGCGTGTGCTGTGTTGACGTTGTCGATGGAGAACAAAAAATGGACGCCAATGAAGGTCGCGAAAGGCACCTATATAATCTTGCGAGGATGTCTTCCGCATAGCTTTTTAGCCGTTAGCGTTCATCTGCTCACGAACGCAATGCGCGTGCGAGGCCGCCAAAGCATGCCTACCCAAACGGCATTGGGCAGAGTCACGCTCCAAAGGAATCCTTGAGGAGATATTGCAGCAGAAACAACTGCTCACACTGCAAAACGTCTCCAATCGCTGAGCGTCAATCTGGTCGCATGTAGTCGTTGAACCTCGACTCATCTGTAAGTGTCCAATCTCCATACTGCTGAAAAATGAAATCGCGCAACCCGTTTTTATGCCTCCCTGATCAGCGAGAGGTCGACTGCAAACGTTGTAATAGCGTACTACCACGTTCATTCTGTGGTCTTCTCACTCTCGGAAATGGGCACATGTCTGTAGCTTTCACGGAGCCTGTGTTTTTAGCTGTACGGTTGTTTGGAAACGATCACGAAGGACTGCCAGACGGAGGAATCTGTAATCTCTCTCGGACGTCGCCCTCGGGCGACAGTCTCCCTGAACCGACGAAGGATTCCACTGACCGTCGATTGGTTTAGCCCGCAAGTTGCTGAGTCCACCTGGTCTCTGAGCGGTGGGCCTACTTGCTGACAGTGTGATAAGCCCTATGGCATCTTCGCTCTTCTCTGACGATGTCTTTTCGCGATTGTAGCAGTCTTTGTCAAGCTACGTACCTTGATAACATAAACAAGGGTTTGCTTCGTTAGTTGAATTGGTGTTTCCATCTTGTTTTCCTATGAACGTACTTTCGGATTTCGTAATTTGGTTGGTTGTTTTTATTATACGCCATTTAGTTCCATACACGGTGTAGTTACATATGGTATACACTCCGAGTTAGGTATGACCCAAATAAAAACAAACCCTAGCTCTACATTTCCATAAAATGAAGAGAGTTTAACACTATATTACCGGGTGATGCATTAAATTTGTCCGAGAGTTTTATATATATATATATATATATTATAGTATATATATATATATTATTAATATATATTTTTTACTATATATATAATATATATAATATATGGCGAGGTTTTGTACATGTTTAATATTACAGGCTTTAGGGGTCCAAGCTTAGATATTTTTGCGGTCTCTAGGGGTACGCGATCAAAAAAGTTTGGAGATCGCGCTGCTCTAACGCTGTAAAAGTATTTACATTTATATTAGATTACTTGAGGAAGATAATATTTATTATTCTTTTTTTTTTATATTTAGTAATATTGTTATTAGTACAATTATTCATTATTATAATCCGAATATTTTATTATTATTATTATTATTATTATTATTATTATTATTATTATTATTATTATTATTATTATTATTATTATTATTATTATTATATTTATTTATTATTATTTTATTATTATTATTATTATATTACATTATACTTGTAACTAGCTCTTATCATACCTTGTTATATTGCACACTAGGCAGGACTAAACTAGCCTCTCACTAGAAATGCCGAATGACGACTGTCTATTGCGCACACTGGAAATGTTCTTAAACGCCATAAACAGGATACCATAATGCCTTACGCCTGGAACTTGTGGTGAACCCGATAGGGTTTCCAGTCGAGTTTCGGACACCTGCCTATCAAGGTCCGCTGCGCGTTATTGAATGGATCTGCGCAGGAGGGTTTCAGGATTGCCCTTAAAGGCTTAGGCTGACTCTAATTACATTTATATACCGGCACACACCTGCGCTTCGAACATGACGCTCAAGCTCAGGGCGATCGGTCTGTATAGTAGCGGACCTTAATCGTAGCCTTTGATGAGGCAGTGAAAATCCGGAAAGTCGCATGGTGATTCGCTTGGGTGTAATAAATCGCTTATAGACCTCAAGGCTCAATATGAATTGCCGTTGCCCGTAGGCTTAGAGAAGAAGAAGAAGAAAAGAAAAAAATAATCTCGGTTAAGGCCACTAAGCCTAAACAGCCTGGCCTCCTAAATTTTGATATAGTTACGGCAATTGACTACGCGAGGCTGGCTTAGGCCTACGCAACACCCACCCCCTCACTCTGCACCATTTCACTTGTGATTAGGTGTAAATCATTCGCTCCTCCCATTCATGCCCCTAGGCAATACATCCTGTGATAGGGTTTTTTAATACATTTTACCGTGCCCATTCAGCTAAGGTATATAAGAGTGGAACTTCTAGCGCTCATCTTCTTCTCAATTTTTTGTATTTCTCTTTCTATTGTTTTGTTTTTTTTTAGTTTGTCCAGTTTTGATAAAGATTGGAATCTTCTATTGTCTTCTTTCTACCTCCAGTTGTTATTTCTCTTCAGTTGTTCGTCTCTCAGTTTTGAATAATGGCTTGTTCTATGTAAAAAAACACGTTAACTTTTTAATGGACTTCGTGTGTTGCGTAGCGTAGTGCATCGTCAAATCTCGGCTGTCACGTTACTTACTAGGCGCATAGTTAAGCTAGGTTTGAAAGCTACATGACATGCGTGCGCTCATGTAACGGCAAATAATCCCTTGTGTTTACATCTGACTGGACAATCATTTCAATATATCATGGATGCGCGTGTTCCGAGCTGGCCGGCAGGAGGATATCAAAACTGGCAGCGTTACTAATGAAATGGGCGGTTACGCCTGTAGCCAATGGGGGCTGCGAACGACCATCATGGATAAGCGCTCGTACATTCGCTACACCACGTGTCCCAAGAATCGACATAGGTGTATGGTTTAGGCGTCAGACGTCTGATGTTTTTTCACCATCACTTCACTCTTTCTCAGTTTACGGAAAACGAGACATTGAGCTCTTTATAAGAATGAATACAGAGTTTCAACGGAGAATCGACGATGTTATTGAACTCGAGGACCTATTAAACACCGCCCATCGTATTTTACATGATGCATTCTTAGAGAACTTCCTGTTCAACCCCGAGAACGTAGCTTCGATGATTGAAGCTATCGACATACGATCAGTTTTACACGCTCTTCTGGAATGCCGAGTGGGGGGAGGGGTTTTTGGGGAATCACAATTTCTTTTTTTTTTTTTTTTTTTTTGAATAAAAAAAAAAAAAGAACACAAAAAAAAAAAAACAAACAAAAAAAAAAAAATCAAAAAGGAAAAAAAAAAAAATAAAAAAAAAAAAATAAAAAAACATCACAGCGACTTGAGATTTTCTCTTATTGAGCTGGTCCAGCAATAAATGGGGCTTCAAATCTAGCGTCGAAGTGTCAAGTGTTTTGCTACAAGTTTTAATAAAATAATAATGATGATAAGTAAAATAATAATAATAATCAATAATAATAATAATAATATAAAATAATAATAATATAATAAATAATAATAATAATATAATATGCCAGTGTTAATAATAATAATAATAAGAGTACGTGTAGGTTAGGCTGAAATCATTATTATATATTATTATATATATATATACTATAATATATAATATATAATATTTTAATATTATATTATAGTATTATATATATTATATATATTATTATATATATTATATCTATTATTATATTTATTTTCTTCTATTATTTAAAATCAGATATATATATATATATATATATATTATAATATATATTTATATATATATATATAATATATAATATATTTATATATATATATTATCTATATATATATATACGTCACGTCACGTCATGACAACCTATAATAAAATATTTAAATCATTGGATTCCTCCTGATATTATATATATATATATATTTATATATATATATATAATATTATTATAATATTATTATATATATATATTATATATATATACATATATATATAATATAAGTTAATTCATATATAATATATTATAATA
>JABUQX010118016.1:0-56603 GCA_015478945.1 Trachelipus rathkii
GTATGTGTGGCCTCCTCTACTCACGAGGGCTGGCCATAAAGGCCGAGAACCCCGTAATCTATACTCATGCTCACATCATAGTATAACTACGTATAGTACGTATTTAATATATCCCTACATATGGTTAGATATATATATATATATATATATATATATAATATATGATATAAGGGTGTTCCTTAGTTAAAAACAAGAAAACAAAAATTTAATAGTAAGAACTAGTATTTTGAAGAGAACCAAAAAAATGAGAAATTAAATAGCCTTCTTAAAAAAACTTGGGGGAAAAGTAACAATAAATTTTTTTTTGTCACTTTTGCATTTAAAAATATTTAAATTTTACGTAGGCTTCCAAATATATTCACTTTTTCCCGTGTAGACTATTGTAGTTTTTTGATTTTTTTTTTCCAGCACTGAAAATAGTTTAACCAACAGCATATCCAGCATGTATGTAAATTATCGGGGTTTGTGTTGCTAGTTTTTTTTTAAGATATGTGGCTCCAGATATTTCTCTATGCGTCTTTTTCAGAAGGAGAAGATTATTAAACAGAAACTCTTTGTTAACATTAAGTTTGGATTGGGAAAGATATGCGAAAAACCTTTAATTATATTGTCATATATAGATTTCGCAATTTTAGTAGAAACATATTACCAAGCAATACTGATAATTACGACTAGTTAGGAAAATAATTGCATACATTCTAATTCCTTGTATAATTTTAAATGGTTTCTCAATAATCCATCTGAAATTCATATTATATACTCTCAAATAATTCACAGGAGGAAAAAAATTCTCAGGAATAAATTAAAATGAATTTAAATAGAAAAAGCGTGAATGGAAGTTCATGCTGCAAAATAGACATGCGGGCCAATACCAACAATATTAGCCATCTACTCTTTATTTTGTATTTGGTTGGCGAAATCAATTAACATTACCTATATAATATATATATATATTACTATAATATAATATATAATATATACTCATATATTAATATATACTATAATTATACTAATATATAATATAATATAAATATATATATATATATTATAAATATATATATATATTAGATATAGATATATATATATATATATATATTTATATATATAATATATATATATATATTATATGATATAGTATATATTATATATATATATATATATATATATATATATATATATAATATATAAAATCATGATATATTATATATTAACATATAAACCAATTTTAATTAATCCAATCTTTATAAACTGTTTGTGATTTTGTCTAGACATCTAAATAGGTTTACTACACTTGAAACTGTTATCGTTAATAAATTAAGAAATATAGTAAAATTTAAATAAGTGAGGGCATATTCAAATGTGTGACACCACTATTATTTGAAAAATAAAATTTTGGAGCAGAAAACATTCATTCAAACTTCGAAGCTACACTCTCTCTCTCTTAAGCTTAAATTTGGAAGCAAACGTATCTGAATAAATGGTTTCTTATTGTTATTGGACTGGAAATTTTTCTAACAAACCTTTTTCAAAATCAAAGCAATAAATAGATTGAGGACGAGCAGTGTATAACTGATATGCACAATAATTTATAAATAAAATCCTCTAATGTAAAATTAACACTCAAAAAAATATTTAGGAACAAAAAAACGAGAGCTCTCAAAAACACAGTTAAAAAACAATTTATAATGACCTTCCTACATTTATATATACAGTAGATTATTTGAAAGGTTCCAATAACACTCAAAATGAAGTCCATCATTTATATATATATAATTAATATATTAATATAATATATATTAATTATACTAATCTATATATTTTAAATATATATTATAATTATATATATATATTAATTCATATATATAATTATATATTATATTAATATATATTATATTTAATAATATTATATTATATATATTATTATATATTAAGTTATGTAGTTTCTTATGAATAGAAATTTGAGATCCTCTTGAAGTATCTGGCTTAGTTAACAATTCTCTGTAATGACACACAATATAATAATACGAACAATATCGGATTTTAGCACGATTCAATTATTATCGACGTAGGTCAGTAAAGAAACTTAAACGGTGTATATATCCTAAATTAATCTTTTATACCTAAACTACCGCTCTAGGTGCGATATGTATTATATATTTTTTTGCTAATTATATATATATAATATATTCATATATTATTATATATATATATATATATATATATTAGGTTTTACTTATTTATATATTATAAATATATATATTTTTTTATATATATATATATAATATATTTATATATAATATTATTAATATAATATATATAGTATCTATATTATAATACTGAATAAATATCATTGATATATATATATACTAATATATATATCTATATATATATATATCATATATATATATTATCAACGACGAGCCAAATGAAGATGTCGGTGAGTTTTACAATTCTTGTTTGGAAGTTGACGAAGATTATTTAATCGAACAACCTCATCCGAATCGAAGTAAAAAGGAGAAGGCTGCTAAAAGGATACGTTAAAGTTAAATACAGAAGGAAGGAAGAAATAGTTCCTGATTAAAATCGGTAAGTCTTAAAATTTGTTGTTTAGTTTCGTAAAAATCTTGTAGTTTAGGAAAAAGTAAAAGTTATAAATTATGGAATGTTTGCATTTTTTAGGGAATAAACTTGGACCGACGTTTGGACTCATAATCGTGAAATTATTTGAAGTCGTTGTCCCGATGATTTAAACAATTCAGCCAGTCCAATGACGTTTTACAAATAGATAGAATGAAAGAAAAATCTGCAGAAACGGAAATAATCTGAATGTTTGGCCTATCTATAGTATTCGGATCATAGTCGAGTTGACAAACAATAACATAAGGATTTTTAAAACTGTAAAGTGTTCAATATGACCATAGTACTAACATTAATATAATACACCGTAATACGACCATTGCAGTAAGTTTAAGATGTTACTACATTTAGATAGTTTTAAACAAGCCTGCATTTCTCCAAGTTAACCTAAACATTAATGGAATACTGCCCAGGTGTAACTAGGAAGTAAATAAGGTGATTTAAATTCTACAAAGCTATTCGCACATTATTTTCTCTCAATGAAAAGTGCACCACTTCTAAAAAATGATTATATTTGTGCCACTGTCTTAAAAAGTTCGCCACACGATAATTAATCGAAATATTTTCTCTCTTTGTATTTTGGACAGTACTTAAGCGCTGTGCCTCTCGTCTATCGTCTTTGTGCCATGATACCGAAAGGAACAATTTGCCTCTGTCTTAAGTCTTAAAATATTGTCTATCAACTTTAGTGGGATTACGCTGAGACTATTTTATAATATACATTATCTCTTATGTATTATAATACTAAAAACTGACAGCTGTATTACTTAACCTCCTTTCCATTCTCTGACAGTGAAATAATATATGGGACATGTTGGCTCTTTCGGCCCTCACGACAGATTTTAAAAAACTAACGGACGTGGACTAAAATATCTGATCGAAGAAGAATAAATAAAAGTGGTATATAAAGGATAGAGAAGAGTTAAATAGATCAGTAAAATACTTTACTAATAATAATAATATGTCCATAGATTACATAATAATATTAACTAATATACTAATACTATATTATTAACTCAATAATATAATATAAATATACTAATACTATAATAAGTAATAATATTATAAGAGTTTATTATATATATATAATAATTTATAAATATATAGCGACAAGGCGTCAATCTCCTACACTCGTGGTTGTTGAGCTAGAGTTATCATTATGAGGAACCACGATCATCTTCTACAAATATCGTAAAGCTACGATAAAATTCAATACTTATTTTGAGGAGGAAGGAGTGACTGAAATATATATATATTACAATACATATAAAAGATTATGATAAAAATTTAAAACAAAAAGGCAGTTAGAGCGCAGTTGAATATGCTATTTTTCAAGCAATTAAAAAAGGATGACTGCTTGTGTGTCTCCGAAAGCGGAGAGAGATAATTTGAAGATGCATAACATACATATTCAGTGAATTTCATTTTTAATTATTATATATTTATATATTTAGATATTTATTTTTATATATATTTATATTATTATAGATATAATATATATATTTCATATATAATATTATACTTATAAATAATATATATATATTAATATATAATATAATATATTATTTTATTACGAATCTATATATAATATAATATATAAAAATAAATATTATATATAAGTATATAATAATATTATTATCTTGATTCACTTCTCTTCTTATTGTTCTTCTATCGTTCAATATTGAGTAACTAGAGGAGATTTTAAAATGCATAAGAAGATAAAGGTAACCAAGCAGTGGACACATACAAACACTGTATTATAAGATATAATATAAATAATACCAGAACTAGCAAATTCTTAACGGACCGAGCCTGAATTGGACTGCAAACTCTTATGGATACTTTCTTGCTAGTTCTGTAAGTTTTTACTCCTCTTGCATCTTTTCCATCTATTTATAGCATTCTTTAGAACCGAATATTGCTAATGATTGTTAAATCACAAAGTAAGTACATTTAAATTTTTCTCACCAAACTATTTCATAACAATAATGACAAATTAATTTCGTTCACTGAAGATTGTGAAATAATAGAAGTGATTGTACTTTCTTAAGATATAGTGTTGAACCAGTGGCACGATCGAGTTCATTCAAGACAACGGCGTATTAGCATATACACCTTAGGAATTTGTCTGTTCGAACTCAATTCAACTCGATTTTATCTTTATTAAAACACACCGTAAAATTATAGATGAACAATATGGTAAAAAATACAAACTGTTGAAAATGCTGTTGAGTAAATAGTAATATTGCTTGTAGGATTAAGGAGGTAATGAGAAAGCTCTATAATAGCTTTGATAGATCATTAACTGAATACTATGTAGAAACGATGAAATCTCATCGACTCAAAAAAAAGAACCAAAAATAGAATAAATAAATCTAACCATCATACTTTACTTGTAATTAAATAAGCTTTTGAATTTTCACCATTTTCAACGATATCACTGTTCTAAAGACGAGTGAACTCTATTCGGTAAAGGCCAAAGTACAATATTAAGTAGAGATAAACAAATCCTAAACAAAGATAATTTTCACAAACATTGAGTAGCACTGTCATGTTATGACAAGGACTAATAGAACGATTCTTAGTATTCTAAGTGAGCAGTATCTATCACATTTGACAGTGCGACAAATCCATACACAAACTTAAATAATAATCAAAAAATAATCTTAATCAACGACAAATAATTATTATACAGTTCTACAGTCTATCATTAAATGAATATACATTTTGCATTCAAGTCTAGCAATAATTCATTAATTTACTCATTTTATTATTGTGTTATTAAAATATATTTATTATTAATCATAATATAATACATTGAAGTCTATTCTAATAATAGTATTCAGTACTACGTCGAACACGATTAAAATAAACCAGTAAGTACTCTTTAACGTAGCTCCTTAGATTGGTTTTAGTTAAAGTCTTTGCTGGTAACTCTCAGATTGTATGTAGTTCATGTTTAGATCTTCTTAAAATCCAGATTATTAGTTATGTTTAATTACACAAACCTCTTAGCGAAAATTACTCGCTATTATTGACTTACTTTGTTAGGTTCTTGTGCCGTTTGCTTCTAGGACCTTGTTAAAAATGCCTATCCATTTCTGTATCCGAAGATATTCCCTTAAATTGGGTGACAGACTGTATATCGACACTCGCTCCAGATAGTGTGTTCATTATCTATATAAACTACCCGAGTGTATCTGTATAACAGTTCGTATCTTTGGCAGCATTAAACCATCTAAAAATTTATTTCTTTTCTCATCTGAAAATGACCCAACTTGGAAGCGGAGCTAATTTCCATGTTTAGAACTCTTATACTGCCTTTTTATTATATCTTATGTGACTCACACATATAAAAAATCCTATTTACACATCATCAAATCATCGTGCCCTGATCTATATTTCTACAATCCTTAAACCTCATATGCTGTGACACAACATAAATGTAGAGACGACAACACACCTCAATACAAGACACGCTATGACCACCACTGAAAGCGTAACTTGAGTGAGCTTCTTGTGTGACCTAATCTCCCTAGATATATCGGTATGTCGCTTGAGTCATTTCCGCCCAGATCGGTGATTTTAATCAACTGACACGCCATAGTTTATAGTATATATGAAATGATATACACAAAAAATTTTCGGTGGCAAACGTGCACGGGATAAGCATTTGCTATTCTTCCGATTCTAGTTCAGGAATTATCTTCAAGGTGATACCTTTTCCTCAATGAGATCAACAGAGATTTAAATCGTCTAACACACTCTTGACAACAAGATCTGTTCCTTATATGGAATTATTACGATAAGTCTACAATCGAAGATTGCGAACAAAATACGGCGTGTTCTTAAAATATACTTCATACTATTTTCATTTGAGGACATACATCTCTCTCATAAATCTATGTGACTCATACTTACTAGTTAAGCATTTCATTGGTTTTCCTCATCTATCCCCCTTCACGACACACCCTCATCAAGCTATTCAATTCTTCGATAGATACCTCTCGGATTCTAACTACTCCTCATTGTCGTCTTGTTCTTATTCGTAGAGTTTAATGTTTAAATTTAAATACCGCTAGACAAATCATCTGTTACATATGTAACAGTTGTACGGTCATCTAATCCCCCCCTAGACTAAGTTTATCATCACATCCGCTAAGTAGTGTCTATATTTTTATATGAGCTCTAAACCATTGAGAGCATAATTCATTATCGAGTTTTGAAAACATGATTATTTATACTTTATGTGTGACGACCCTCGTGATTTGAAAAGTGTGATCTGTAGCTATAACCATTGCGTCTGTATTATATTTAAATCCATTTACATGCTATAAGTTGAAAGTCAATTTTTTTTATCAGATAAAGTGATGTTAATTAATGTCTAGAAAGTTATTATAAATTGGTCCTCTACTCTCATCTACCTATATCCATGTTTTTATGTTTTTCTAAGTCATAATTTATTGTTAAACTAATATATCCATACACCCCAATTTCCTCGTACATCCATCTTTTCAATTTCTTTCCCTCTCCAATAGAAATACTCCTAACCTATAAAAGATGAAAAATACGTTATCTCCGTTTAAATATTCATCTGTGAGACATCCCTTATGCCTATTTTATATCTAGGCCTGCAAAGAAAGGTGTAACATACGAGAAATTTTATCAGTATATTCCATATTATCAGACTCTCTTATCCCCGAGATTACTATAATATCTCTATCATAATGGTTCCGGACTAAATAATTCATCCTACTTTAGTTAACTTAAATCGTTATAAATTAATCACTCTAAGAAAAGTTATTTTCACCGTGTGTTGCGAGAATGAAGTAATCCTTAACTAGTGTTTTTCATTACCCTAAATATTATATAGTTGAATAGCTCGCGTATGTTTGCTATAAATAGACCCAAAAAATTAACTCATATAACTCGTAGATGTGCGTTTTATGTAATTTTAATGGCGGTAGAGATGTTATATAAAATTTATTAATTTACAGATAAGTTAGGTTAAATATAAAATTTAATTTTAACTTGCGATTTTTGAGTTCATAAGTGACGTGAGAAGCCAATAAGAAACCAACAAAACTGCTACGAAGTAATTAAGTCTTGTCTTTAAGGTCAGTTAGCTGCACGAATAAAATTAATTAATTGCTACAGTTTGCGAAATGATAAATATAGGTCATATCATGTGTGTGAGCATAAACCCCGTATACCCCTTATTGCTAGATATAAGGTGTATATATAAAATTGAAATATTGACACTCTACGCAAAAAACCTTCATAGAAGTGTGGACAAGTTCGACCCTCAGAAGTGAGAATCATTGTATAAAAAGCGTCTACATTGTTTTATCTATAAAATGTGCGTGAGTAAGATATATTGCTAATCAAAGAAATATGAATTATTAAGTTTTTTATCTAAAGTTTTGTGGAACTAATGACAAGGATTTATTTGTCTTTGAAGTTGAAGCATGAATCTGCAAAATTTAATTATTGTAAGATAAGTGTTAAACAGTTATAAATAATTTATATTATATAACCTGCTTAAATCATTGATGAGCATAAATATGACAACTTTGTTACCTTTATCACTCTTGGAAATAACAATATCCTTGTTCCTCTTCAAGCTTGCCAAAGCCTTGTCGGATTGATATAGAGAGATTAGTGAAAGTCACTTCTAATGGGTTAGGTGAGAAAATAAGAGCCCTAAACTTCTTCATTTCAAAGTTTGTGTAAGTGAAATCACTTTAAACAAGGACAAGCAACGTTTTTGAACAAAAAAAAAAAAGTATCGATTGATTCAAAATCCTCCTGTATAATAGCATAGATAATCAAGCTTAGAACAGAGGTTAATAGGCAATAATATATTCTATACTTTTGAACCCATCGAATCATCGAAAACTAACGCTCAAATGAAATGAAGTATTCGATGATGAACTGAAACAACGATGCATTACGAATCTAAAACGAACTTCAATATCCGATTCACTAACACACTACAATTAAATTATCAGTAGATTATTATTGAATCAGTTTACGATATCCAGACTGTTTATCAAAGAGATAAGAAGCAATATTCGATGATATGGTGAGAACTGAATCGCGACGTGAGTATTGACTAGAATATCTTAAAGACTTTGATTTAAAGTAAAAACTTATTATTTCAGTTAAAAATATAGATAACATGTAATAGTAGAATTCTATTATAATCAGATGTTATCCTATAAAGTGACTCTACGCACTATACTTAAATGAATTTACTTCATCTCTTCTCATCACGTTATTCAGATAGTTGTTTCACTTTAATAAGTATTTTTTTACAAAAGAAAGATATACAGGTCCTTCATTCAATAGGAACGTTCTCCTCTGTATAATCTTACGCTCACACTTAAAGTCAAAGAGATTTTTTATAGAAAGCTATTAGAGAAGAAAGATCATTCGAATTGTTAATAGGTAAATTCGATACACCTCCTTGATGCATCTCTAAATGAACCACATTGGGAGCTGACTAGTGATGAATGAGACGAACGATGTATTATGAATGCGCACGTGATCGATATGAAACAAATACACGATACCAATTAGATCATTCATTCTCTATATATCAACGATGAGATAAGATAGAATTTCATTCCCTTAATTTTTCAGCAACAATGATATTAATCCTATGAGAGCTATTCTCTACACTTTGTGGCATAGATAGATTTATATAATTTACTTTTGAGGAAAGAGAAGACTACTTCACCGTAGAGAGTTGATATGACAGCGTTGTAAGAGCGATGTCTGTAATGAAAATCCCCTACTCTTCCTCCATCTTCTCTACAATATGGTTCTCGACAACTGACAATATAACAGCATATAAGCTTGCATAACGATAGTAAAACTGGACCTCCTGATATCTTCGCCCTTCGATGTCTGACGTGTCCATGCGCGTATAGTGCTCTAGCAAACAGTAAATCTAATAAAAAATAATTATTCTAGCTTATTATCAAAACTAAGAGAAATATCTACTCATATATAGAAGAAAACCATCAGGGGAAAGCTATGTCACATGCACGCCACCATCCAACACATATAATATCAAATATATATAAAATAGAAGTACACCCCCATACCTCATCAACCACTTATCACTGAATCTTCCCGAGGTTCACTTTTCAATTACACAGATTATCAGTTAAATAGAATCTATCTCATTAATAAGTCTCTCGTTCTTTTATCATAACCAATTAATAATACAATCCTCAATTGAAATAGGAATTTAAATCCTCACAAAATAACTAAAATTATTCACAAAATCATATGCTCAGTCAGACTGACTGACTTACTACAACTGACTGACTGATTAACTAATCACGAGTCATTTACAAAGTCAAGGTGCAGCTTGGATGCAAACATCATCATAATATAATGATTAGAAGAAGCAATGTCACAAGTTTATATTATGTTACCATGCTAGCTCTAAAGTTGAGAGAAGTCAGAGTTATATGAGAGATCGTTTTTCATATCCATTGCAGACTCTCCTTATATTTAGCTATATCAAGTATAGTCCTAATATATAGAGTAGAAAAAATAATGAGATAATAGTAATAATATTATAATATTTAACGACTAGTATATAATTTGATTTTAATCCACAGAACAAATAGCGGTGTTCTCAGATGTAACCCAAATTACTTCATTATATGCAAATCAAATTAAATAAATGAAAATTTGAAATTTCACCCCAGCTGATGACCTTAAAGTTATGACTTCTTATACTCTTACTCTTCATTATCTTAACTCTCATCTCATCTCTTATATCTCACTCTTATATCACTTCGATTCAATCTCTTTACTACTATTCACTCATATCTCAATATATTTACTCTCTTCTTACTCTATCTTTTATCTTTACTATCCTATTCATCATACTAATACCCCTAATGTACGTATTAACATCTATTATATAAGACTCTTAAATCTGGTAATAATAAGAAAAATAAATTAAATTATTCCCCATAAATTATAATTATTAGTGAGAATACTTGTACAGTTATATTGAAATATTCTAGACCGGCTAGACTCCTCCTTCTTTTGAGTGTTTGTTTAGAAAAAATTAATTGAATAAGATATTAATTACCTCTACCACCTATTATAATTTTACGAAAATAAATAATAGTGAATAAATATCTGTTTTCTTAGAAAGGACATATCCTAATTTAACCTGAGATATATATGAAATATTACAATAATTTTTTATTCTCAGTTTTAAAATAATAATATTTTTACAATAATTATATATCTTTAATGTATGATTACTTTATTATATCTACCATTCTTTACTAATGCAGCAGTCAGAAAATATGATTCTCAAGGTGCAGAAATGTCTTTAATGGTTATTCTGATTTTTTTGATATTTTACTAAATTTTAAATTAAAAATCCTTGTATTATAATTTTCAAATGATATTAGATTGCTTTGATTTCAATGTAAATAATTCTTTAATCTTAATTTGTATTGAGAAATTTTTCAAATAATAATTATAATATATATTATATATATATATATATATATATTATATAATATTATAGATATAACTTAATATATATAGATATATTATATTATTATATATATTTTATTAATATTATATAATATTAATTATTTATTATAATAATAATATATTATATTATATATTTATATATAATATATTAAATATACCTATATATTAATTATATATAATAATATATATTATTATAATACAATATATATATAATTATTATTAATAAGTATATAATATATATATATATAATATTAGATATATTATTATATATAATATATATATTATAAATAATTAATTTATATATATTTATAATATATATTTCATATTAAATAATATATATATATATATATTAATAATTAATAAATTAAATTTAATATATATTTAATATAATATTAATAATATATAATTAAATATATATATATATTATTATATAATGGCGTTAGATATGTTCTCGAATTCTTGAAGGTGTGTTATAATCATACCCTCCAACTCATCTGGTTAATATGGGACATCTCTCGTGATAATATGTCGGTGGTGACTAACTCACTTTAATACAATTATAATATTATAATTATATATATTATATATTAATATATAAATAGTGTATATATATATTATAATATATATTATAATATTATAATTAATTAATTTAATATTTTAATTAAAATATTTATAATTATATAATAAATTAATATTAATTATATTATATATATTATAATATATTAATATATTATTAATTATATATTATATAATATATAATATTAATATATTAACTATATATTAATATTTAATATTATATAATTAAATATTTAATAATAGTATATATCTAGATATGTAGTGTGGTCATCATCGTTATCAAAAATATGAGTTCCTTTATATACTGATTACTCTCTTTTATAATCGTGAGAAAATATGTAGAGTTGCTGTATACCCGTTTATTACATTTAATCTTTCGCCAAGGCACCATAAAATTTAACCGAAAAGTGCGTTACTCGTATACTCCGTTTGACTTTTACACGCATATTATACGAATTCATGCACATTTAATTAGAATAGATCATATATAACAAATAAAACACCTAATAATATAATAATAATGGAAATGTGAGTATATTACTATTAATATATAATATCAATAATATTTTATACATTAATAATTTTAATACCCACAAAACATGTGAAAAAATGGCTAATATTTTCAAAGCTTAGTGAGCTCTTATTGTTGTATTATTTTTTTAATGTATTAGAATGAATGTAGTTGTATTTATTATTATTTTTATTTTTCTCTTACTTATTTCTAAATTCCTACATTATGCGTTGTATGATCACGCTTAATAAAATTTATAATATTATATTGTAATTGCAAAATTTATAAATTGTAGATATTGTCATGAACGTTTAACGATTATCCTAAAAAATTCAATAAATATCATATTAATCAATATCTCATAAGACAAGAGAGAGTATATATCTACATAGAGTTAATTTTTTTTTATATAAGATAATATCAAATGCACAAGAAACATTCACTAGAGAGATTGTGGCTCATCCCTCGGTGTTTAAAAATGATATATTACTCTCATGTAAGACCGGGGCGCACTTCTAGGACTATAGTCTCTTTTGCCAATCCATCCAACTGTAACTTAATAAATAATAGTTGTGTAACTCATCCAAACATGTCTACCCTAAAATTTCTACTATCTACTCAGATTCTTGCACCATGTCTAATCCCATATCAATATATACTATAAATATTTAAACTCCAAAGAACTTGATTCCAGCTGCTCACCTTCTAACATAACTACACACTGAGAGGTACTTGTCCTATCAACTATTCCAACTCATAAACCTTACTCTTTAATACATACACTTACTTCAAACTATTCTAACTTTTACTCAACCCACGCTAATCTCTCTACTACCCATATCTCTCTTCAAACTCATCAATCTTCGATATCACAATCACAACAAAGACCAAATCATCCGCATATAATAAGGTAGGCATACCTCCATCTCTTCTTCTCACTTATACTCTCCATCATTTCTAATAACCTTGAGTTATATGTAAGGTAAATATAGTTACGGTGAAAGTTACGGAGTCGTTGGAGATCGTGTGAGTCAGTTAATTATTGTGGTAGTTAATAGTCGAGTATATAAAGTTACGGATAGCGTTACTGATGAGTCTCGGAAGTTAGGTTATATTTTAAGATTTGGAATGTATACAAGTCGGTGTGAGTCTCTCGTAATAATTTTTAAGATATTATTAAACGACTCTCACACAATAACCCTGATATCTAAACACCACTCCCTTAGTCATCCTACACTCTATCAATACTTTCATGTAAACTCTACCATTCCAGTATTAACTAATAGATATATATTGAATAGCCAAGATAGATATTATAATGAGTACATATTCCCTTGCCCTACTATCCAATCACTAATTTAATTAATTTAAAACAATCACTGTTTCCAATTTATGTACATATTATTACTTTGATATCATTTTAACCTTTACTTATACGTCTAATATATACTTTTTAGATTTCCTAGTCAGTAAGTGTACTGATACCACCAACACCATTTTAATACATATAAAACATTTTAAAATAATAACTGTTTATATTAATAATCATTTTATTATCGGACCTGTATTTCTTAAGGCATAAAAAAAAACTTTAATAATACAATTTATTTAATCTAATCTTAATTAACGTCTCAACTCAATAATTTACCTCAATCATTATTTATTTTCAATATGATAGATTTGATCTACACACTTAACCTTCTATTTACACTTCTAAAGCTACACTCTTGTTATTATTCTCCAATTAGTCCGTCAGTCACTCGATACTCGTATTTTAATTATCCTCGACTCACAATTAATAGTAATGAAACTAAATTATATAAGATATATTAATCTAAAGTTTTGATTCTTCTAATACTTAATTTAAACCAATAAGCTCCCTAATAATTCATATTATTATACCTATAATCTTATTACCTCTTATATATAAAGTAATAAAGGTTTCTAATGACTGATGCTTCATCTCCATCCTCGAACTATTGCTCATCTAACCATATAACATTCTGTAATTCTACAACTCTCCAATCCAATCAAATCACCATACTCGCCTCCGTTCTTGAATCATTTCACATGTAAATTATTCATTCTATACCTTAAGAATTTACCATTTACTTTACATACTTATCTTCGCATTCTACCACTTATTTACCTCCTCCTAATTACTAATGACTCTATATGCTCCAATTAAATATTAACCTATATTTCTCGTATGCACTCATAATCAAAAACCCACAAAATACTAATATCACTTAATCACTCTCATTACTGACTCATAATTATTATATGACAAGATTTGCGAAGTGCTTCTCATACTATATAATATAACCAATCCACACTCTTCTACACATTTTATCTTATCAGTTACGTATAAAGCATCCTTCCCTATTTATTTATTATATCATATGTCGAGAATTCCCGTGTACTCTCACTGATTCATCTAGATTTGTACTTTACTCTCTAATATATAATACTCGCGTTTATTATCAGCACTCGGTAATCCTAAGGTATTTGATTATATATAATATAAACTATTAATAAGGTATATTAAATCCTTACAATGTTATTTTTATAATATCATATTTATAGTAGTAACTCTTACAGTAATAGTTTCTAAATCCGGTATAGTAACTCGATAAGATTATATCACTCATAACTGATAATAATTTTTTAATAGTCATCCCGATTATAGTCATTATTATAGGTTATATATCCTAGTAATATCTAAATTTATGATATATCCGATCTAATCATATTATCTATTATTGAAATAATTTAAATTAGATATATAAGTACAATTAATTATAACCATCCTATCTAAGGATCAGGCTCACTTAATAAATAATATTCCTTTTAATTAAATATATATATATATTAATTATATAATAATAATCATTGCTAATTATAATACATATAATAATACTATTTATTGTAATTCTCAAATACTAATTATAGTATATAATATATACTATATATATATATATAATATTTTATTTTATATCTAGTATCAAATTTGTATAATAGCTATATCATAACATTTACATTAAAGTAAAATGATCGAATCAATAAATTGATATTATACGGACAATAAATAAGTATAACTCGGTAAGAAATAAAAATATAGTATTACGGATATTAATTCGGAGACGTGTTACTATTGAATATAGAAATATAAGTAACGTATGTCCGTTACTCCGTTACTTGAAAAAAATCTAGTTTACCTAGTAACTCGTAGTGAAGTTTATAACTAACGTATATTCAGCAACGGATTCGCTGTATACCCCACCTCTGTAAATATATATTAATAAATATATTATATACTTAATATATATGATATATATATATATATATTATATATATTAAAATATATATAATATATTTTTATGAATATATCATATATTTAAGACGTTTAAATTCTGTTCATTCTTCTGCAGATGACAAACAATAATCTGTATGTTATATATATATATATTATATAGTATAGTTTATGTTAATAACTTACAAACAGATGAATAAATACAAATATTCATAAATAAATATAAGGTTATCATTTATAATCAATCTAAAAAATATAAATCACATAGTTGATGATAATATATACTATTAAAAATAATGATATAGCACATATACATGTCATAACAGGCTAATAGACACTACTCTACATCACTCACAATTTCACATTATAAATGCAGGTTGTTTTTATGTAAGATATAATTCATATATATTGATAGTATTAAGGGAAAAACAATATACACAAAATTTGAGACCAAATCTTAAGATGAAAGGATATTTTATATCATGGATTTAGCAACTATTTTATATGAGTTATGGATGATAGTATTTGAATCATATAAAGAATAACGATATTTAGACCTTATTTAAATTTATGAAATTAAATTCAATTTGATTTCTTGCGCATGTGATTGGTCGTAAATTATTTTATTATATAAATAGTTAGAATCCTAGAATTTGCTATTTTTGAGTAATAAATAGTTCTAGAATAAATATGTATGTTCTTTTTTTTCAAGAAATTATAGGTCCCATATTATTATTGAATTTGTCTAAATATTGGCTAAAAAAAAAATAAATATATTCCTTTAAACTCTATGTTCCATAATACTTTCTAATGAAATAAGCAGTATCTACTCAAATATATGTGATCATTATTCTCTAATGATAAAAAAAATCCCTCTATCTCCGTATCTGACTCCACCCAAATTTGCTTTTTTGTTTCCTCAATCTGTATTTTCTATAGCAAAAAAAAAATAAATAAAACTATATACTCGAATAAATTTTAATTATTATTAGTAGGTCCGTTAAATGAATACTAGTAAAAATAAATATAACAATTTATCCCTGTGTTAAATAGAAAAAAGTTTCAAATAACTTCTTTTTAAATAAGATAATAATACGTATTATATAGGTTACCCAAATTTGTATTTATACTATTATATGTAAGTAATAAGCATGATTATACTCAATTTTATGATAATTTTTATAAGAATAAATTAAGTCCCATAATTGTTATTACTTGAAGAAAATTATAATAATAAATATTTTCCTTTTTTACTTTTCTGTTTCTTTTTAATATATAAAGAATTAAGAGCTGCATGTTTAATTTGTAATTCGATTTTAATGTTGAGGTGAGTATTCACATAATTTTTTTAGAATTTTTGAAGATCACCTTTCAGTTTCAGTCGACTGTGATGTTATAAATAAGGGTAATATCCCTGGTGAGGAATATTGTCAGCCCATAAATTTTTTATTCTCTTCTTATGAATCAAAAGTCAAATGTTTTCCCTTTTCTTTTGAGTAACTTAAAATCATCTAAAATAAATTGTTAATTTGACTTATGTTTGAAGGTTGGAAATTTGGGAAAATAATGCTAGTGTATAATAAATATAGATTTAAAAAGCAACATATATTTATATATATTATATATATATATATATATATATAATATATATATATATTTATATATTATATTATATATTATATATTATTAATAATATAATATTATATATTAATACTATATATATATATACTTAATATATAATATATTATCATAATACTATCATAATATATAATGATATATATAATCCCTTTACTTAAATGAATTCCATACTAAATAAGATTATCATGTAACATTCACACCTTAAACTACTAATATACTAACCAATCTATACACCCAAAATTTTCATCTGGGATTATAATATTCAAATAACCCTTACCTCCTCATAACAGAGTACACTCCTACCCTTGCTCATTAAGTAACATTAATACTAACTATAACCAAGCTATTACGATATATCCTAATCAATGATTAATCCACTCACCCATACTGCTTGATAAGAATAAATATTATAATATACAGAAAATAAATAAGATCAATAACAAAGTAAAAATACACAGATCGCCTATACATAAGTAATACCACTATCACAAAGATATCCATATATAAGACACTCACACTCTCCTCACCACACATGCAAATAAATAATATATATACTGTAATGGAGTCCTGACATACAAGCTTCCAATAATATACACAATATCACTCATATCAATATTTTATACGTAGTACTCATACTCATTAACTTCCTACATGGCTCACTACCTCAAAAATCTCAAATCATATCTAATTTATCCTCTACTAAATACATGAAAGCAGTAGAATAACTATTAACTATATAATATAGTATAATATATATAAAATGAGAATCGAACAATTATGCTTAATTCAACTAAATTAATATAAATTTCGTTCCTACTTTATTAACTAAATAATCCTATATTATATACCATACTATTTAAGCTCACACATAGTAGAGATCCATAATATTCACCATATTCCAACTACGCCCTTTTATATACACTTAAAGAATACTCCCTATCACTTAAAATAAACATCTTGGAACTCTAAGAATCACCTTTTAACGAATATTTACACTTATATTTTTTTTAATTAAATAAGTTCATATCATAAAGTGTCATATGACTACTATTACAAGAGTGGAGTACTTCTCTAGGTAATTTCTATTACTTGGATATCCTGAACTATAGATTCGATAACCTAGGACTACTTTGACCATATTGAGCGACTCTCGATCTGACTCTACCGTTTAGATACCATGACATTCACCCTGTAATAAAACAATATTACTTCGAAGCCAAATAAATAAACAGCATGAAACATTATTAACCCAAACAATATATTGGCCTCAAAGCAAAGAGTAACCTTCACAATAGTTAATACATGAGTTACGAGGCCTCCATATACTCCTTCATATATATTAAACTATGCCTAACCAGCCTGGGCATAGGCAATTTCGCATTTCTAATCAATATCAACTTGAGATTATAAAGCATACAAAATAAAGTCATCTAATATATATATATAATATAAAATAATATCCTAACACCCATCCTAATCAATTTACTCACTAAACTGAATATATACAATAACTTCTATTCCCGTTATAATTTCCATCTCGCAATAGTAAATTTGTTTTCATTTAATGGCATGAAGTTACTCTCTTTTAGGATTACCACCCACTACATATCAAAACATATAACAGACTCAAATAATCACATCAGTTTCTCACTCAGTAAGATTGATATAAAGGATAACATATAGATTTAGTAATATTACTCTGACCATATACAACACGTTTTACCCACCCTACTGACGCTCACATATAAACTGTCACTAATTATTAATAACATACCTAATATCAAATACTACTATATGATATCACTCCAATTGAAATAGCTAAATCTATTCACTAGGTTTATACTTAATAATTTAAACACTCATACTGCAGATACGTATCTCCCAAATTAATATCCACAGATAACTCAAAATTTTATGTTAACCGTCAAATCAGACTTATTGCTTGATCCCTATATGATTTATGTTCTTCGCACCTAATCCTCCCTTTAACTCTGTTCAGTAATTAATATTAAACTTATATTAAAATTCATAAAGCTCTACTCACCCCCTAACCTAGTCTAAACTTGTCCCTACTCCTCTGTGACAATTGCAACACACGACATCTCCTGCAAGACTATTCGGGTATTACTCTATACTAGGAAAATTAGATATAATAGTTTTACGAAACTAGCACAGAGTTAAAGTATACTATAATAAACATTGGCTTTATAAAATCATTATAGAGGACGTCCTTTTCCTTACTAATATGAGGAAGGGGATGACTCAGCATATGACGGGAACCCATAGATATAAGTAAAAAAAAAAGATATCATACTATATATATATTATATTATTAAATTTAATAAATTATAGATATATATATTATTATATAATCTCGTATATATTTGAAAGATTCGATATTCTGACTCATCAACTTAAAGTATAACACATAGAGTATTAATATAATATATTATTAATATTTATGTATATATATATATATTATATATTATTATATATATATAATATTATATATATATTAATTATATGATGATATATATATCATATATATATATATATATTATATATATATTATATATATATTATATAATATATTCTAATATATATTAATAATAGTATATATATATAATTTATATATCTATAATATATATATTATTAATTCATAATATATTGAATACTATATATATATATGATTATATAAAATATATACATATAATATATAATATATTATTAATATAATATATTATATACTTATTAATTATATCTATTTATATAATGAATTTTATATATTACTGTATTGATATATATATTATATATATATATATATATTATATTTAATAAATTATATATATATATATCATATCATTATCTATCATATACTATATTATATATATAGATTAATATAATATAAATACTATATATATTACCTATACCTATATACTAATAATATATATATATATATATTATATATATATATATTATATTCATATATAAAATAATATATAATATAATATATACTATAGATATATTATTTATATATATACTTATAATATATTAAATATACTATATATATATATTAATTACATTAATAATATTATATCTATATATAATATTATATACTACTATATATATAGTAATATATATATATATGTATTAATATATTATATTATAATATATAATTATATATTTAATATTATAAATATATAATTATATATATTATATATCTATCATATATTAATTAATTAAAATTATATATACTCATATATATATAATATTTATGTATTAATATATAATATATATATAGAATTATATATTAAGTATATTAAATATTTATAAATATAGATATAATTAATATATATATATATATATATATTATTATATATTATTAATAGTACTATTATATATGAAAAAAGTCCGTATTTTGATCTTGAGCAACTCTAATAATATTTGTGTGGAATTGTTGACTCGAGGTTGTTGAGTCACTATATCGTGACTAGCCGTGAAGTCACTCAAGATCGCTCAAGGTCAGTGATTGAGTCGATTCATTCAGTGAATCTAGATTCATTCAGTGGTGGCTTATTATATATAAGTAGTGACGTGCATTTATTCTATATTTTATATTCTTTATTTAAATATAAATTAATATGCTATTTAAATATATTAATATATCTTGAAAATTACAAGATAATAAATTAATACAACGCCTGTATAATAAGTCTGATACTTACAGTATATTAACTCGAATTTTTTTATCAAATTTACAGAATCTATTTAAAATCTGTGCTTTACCCTATAAAAATTACATAATATCAAATATATATACACAAAAGAGCTATTGATATAGTCTAATCTAACAAATAATAACATAATCATTATACATAAACAGGACATAGAGGCCGTTTAAGTCAGTAACAATAAATATAACTTACACAGGCCTCTATAGTCTATACAGTGTTAATGATTAATTGAGGTTAATTCTCATTTTAAAGTATATTACATCAGCGTTTAATTTTATTATTATTTAACATAGATGTGATATATATATTTATAATCATATAATATATATATAATATATATATATATATATATCGGCTAACAAATTAGATGACATATTAATAAAAAAATGTTATATATATATATATATATATATATATAGTATAATTAATAGATATTATTATTAACATTTCAAATATGCGCGAGCGTTACACGTCAAGCTTCCCTATTCACTTCCGTCCGATAAATAAATTTTAATAATAATAATATTTTAAAAATTAATATCTAAAAAATGATATTAGTATTAATTATTTTAAATATCTATAACCTTATAAAATATAATATATAGTCCATATGGAAAGAGCCCCTCCTATAAAAATAAAAAGATATTTCTATAATATATTAATTATTATATAAATATATATAATGGCTATACTTAACTAATTCTTTCTGACCATTCGACTATTTAAGTTTTAAAACTCTGGACCTTCTTCAAGAACTTATATGTGTATCGATTATTACCCTCAAATGTTGATTTACCGATGATCATAAATATTTTATTCATAGAACACACACACACACGAATTTATTAAATATATTAATATATATTATTATATGATATATAATTATATTATAATTAGTATAAATTTAATTATTATTAGTTATATTTATATAATATAATATATTTATATATATCAATATTAATAATATAAATTAATTATATATAATATTATATCATATTATTATATATATATATACTAATTATATTAAATATATTTAATATTAATTATAATAATAAATTATGTATATAAAAATTTGCTTTATTCATTGAGTTAATATTATTGGAACTCTTAAATTTTATTATAAATAACACAAGCTTCTATTCTTTTTATTTAATATATTTTCCAGCATATGTTGCTTGATCTTCTATTTTTGTGAATTTGAATTTTGAATTTGAATGATTTATTCCAAATTTCTTGAATATTATATTCAATATACTGCTATTCAGGCAATTGTCTGCATTCAACATTTTATAGTTAAACTTATGACTAAAAGTTGATAGAAAGCTGTCATAAAGTGAACATACGTGAATTAAATTCCAAAATAGCCGACGAAAATTTATTATTTTAATCGTATGAACTTATGTTTAATATTATATTGGTTCTGAAGTATTTACTGTTTCATCCCAAAGTATTATCTTATTTTTATTATCTTTATTTCAAAATAAATTTTTAGAAGTATTATTCTCACTCATATTTACATTCTTCATATCTATTCCTTTTAAATTATTAGTTATTTTCTTCTGTAACATAAACTGTAACAAGTTTTTCAAAGCGTATAGCTCACCTATCTCTTATTATAAGATTGTCCATGTATGTAAATCATATCTGTTAAATATAGAATTTTGGTGTAATTTTTTCACACGCGTGTGGTAGGCTTTATGCCGCTACTTTGGTTTAGTAATTATGGGGCGTATATGGTTTTTTTAAAAAATATAAACTCGAGACGAAGAAGAACTAATATATAATTAAATATTGTGGATTTTATTATTTTTTTGTGGGATGATATGTAATTCGAATTCATATGCTGATTATTATGTAATTATGTGTATGTAATTATCTAATTATTAAGATATAAATATTATTTAATATTTATTTGTAAAAGGTGTTAAAGTAACACAGGCTTGTGAAGGTAAGGTACCAGCAATTGATTGGCTTAATATGTGTCGTGAGTTAATGGTATCCGTACGCATTATTGGGAATTTCTACAATGGGCGTACTTCGTTTATTCCATATTTACCATTCGATTATTGTTGGTGATTGGGCATTGAGTTTTCTAAAAGTTACTCCTACTCCTGCGACACCCACATATTAACTCTAAAGTAATTCATGGTGAGTATTGGTATCCTTGGTTAGTAAATCTCCCCTTCACTCTTGGAATGTGTGAGTAGTGTAATAAAATTAAGATCCAAAACTCCCGTATTAGTTACTTCATCACTGGTGTAATGCAATCTCGATGATGACCCCAGACTATTCCTGCCATCCTCGGTCTTGCTCATTAAGTTAGTTATTATTTACCACTCTTTTGGTGTACGTTATTATTCATTTTATAGTTAAAATAAAAAATTAACTAATTAATACTTAAATTCATTTATAAGTATGTATATGTCTATTTAATTATTTTAATTAATATACGTGTATTAGTTTCAAAATACTGATATTAAATAATAAGTCTTCAATTTTTAAATTTCAATCTTCATATTTTATAATATATAATTATTATTTAATCAATTATTTTTAATTTTTATATTTTTTTTATACCCTTTAATACACGCCGAACTAAAAATTATGTACATGCATTAATTCCTCAGCAACATATCATTCATCTGTTCCTCATAATAGTGATGCTGTTACACTGTACGTTATTTTGCAGTAATAACTCGGAAATTGTGTGCTACTTCTTATCTCGAGGCCTCTAAATCGTATAATATATTACCTATAATCTATATACATATCTAAATACTAATTTTTATTTATAATTAATACTTTATTCAGATCAAATCTCATTCCGTATAGTACTTATTATATAATTATATATATAATATATACTATATATATTATATATATTATATATAATATTTATATCTAATATATTATTATATATATAGATATTAATTTATATATATATATTATTATCTATTAATATATATAAATATAATTAATAATATTATTAATATATTATATATATATACTATTATAGTATTAAATATAAAGATAATATCATATATCATTATATATATAATATATAATAATCTGATAGTGTATATCGATAGATATCAAGTTACTCGTAATTAATATATTAATTCAGTGAATAGGACTACGTTGTTAGAAGTAAAATTAAGTGCTTTTTAACTCAATAATAATTAATATTATACTAGCTATAATATATATAATATATATATAATATAAATATATATATATTATATATATATACTAAATATATATTAATATATATATTATAATATATAAATTAATTATATATATATATATATTATTTAATTAATATAATATATAATATTTATATAATATATAATATATATATTAGATATATTAATCTAGTCAAATCTCAATTCTATGAGTTCACATGCTATTTCCCACTCATATAATTAACGTGATAGTTAGAACAGATTAAGAACTCTAACGTACTCCTATATTGATAGATCATCTCAATTATCTCCAATATAATGATCCTGATACAGTAAACATAGTAACTTATATATAGTCCAGATATAAATAATTAATATTATATATATATATATTATTAATATTAATAATATAATAATATATACGTATATATAATAGTAAAATGATTATATATATATAATATAATACTAATATATATATATATATATATATATATATAATAAATATAATATTATATATATAATATATATATAATTATTATATATAGTGCATAAAAGCTATATATAGTACGGTATTATAATTTAGAATTATATCTTTATTTAATTTTATATATTAATTTTATTGTACTAAACTCTATACTTCACTAAGTAAATAATCAGTAATAATTATTAATCAAGAATAACCTAGTTTAAAAAACATAAACTAGTATATAAAAATCAATGTGTAAAAATTTATAATAGCAATATTAAGTCTACTCACGAAAAATTTAGAACTAATTTTATTTCGGCTACTCATTTACATAAAAGTACTTTTATACTCCTAATCTTTCGTTTATTGAACAATGTCGCTTGGATTGAATTAATTTAAAATTATTTTTGTACATACTTCGGAAAGAAAGTACATATCATAAATTCTAGCTCTCAACAAGTGAACTAATTTTTACCTCCAAATTAGAAGGTAGCCTTATATAGCTACGTTTACTACAATGAAGTGTCATTCTTAAAATAAACTCTCCACGAGATAACGAATGATAAAAAGATCAAAAAAGCGCCTACGCTAAACATAGTTAACCTATAATACTTAGTTATATACTCATACATTAGGACTTACCCGGGTGATATTATTCCTAACTACCTATTACTACATCTATATATACCAAAATATTATACTAGAGTGCCTATAATTTCGTGGTTTAGACAACATAAAGTAGCAACAACCTGAGCATATACATAACAGGTCTTGTTCCTCTATTGTGCAGAGGAAACCTTAACACTCCGATATAACTCTCTACAATGACTTGAGAGAAGTGACATTCGACGACATCCATAACTAATGGAACTCAGTTAGTGCAATTAACAGTTAAGAGTTCTTTTCTCTATTGAAATGAATAGCGCTTGGGTTACTTGTTAGCTGATGCTTCTCACGTGTATGACTTTATATTTCAGTTGTACATAACTCGGTGTGAATCTTCTTCAATATATATTAAGGAATGATTTTAATTCTCTTCTTCCTTATGTATAGGTATGAATCCTATTGACACCTTTTAAAATGTGTTGCCTTTACTCACCACACTGGGTGTTTTCCTCACGAGTTCTCTCTTATCTATGGGACATTAATGGGTTGAAGGTATAATAGCTTTTTTATGTGATTATGATTAATGAACACCAATTGGACCGATGTGTCCTCTACCTTGTTTCTCTATTAGACTCTCCTTGAATCGTTAATATCTTCTTTTAGCATACTTGACGTATCTGCTAATAGAGATCGTCAATATAGTCTCTATTTAACATATAAGGATAAATTTGGTATCTAAACTCGACAGAGGATGACTCCTTCGACTGACAATCGATTATATTGTGCTTATTCATCTCACACAGCACTCACGCGCGAACACAATGCGTGCCCTCGCTATGATAAAATCACATATAGGTGTCCACAGCCTTTTTTATTCTCATAATGATAAATATCTGTATTAGTGATATAATAATTTAGGAAACTCCTAAGGCTTGTTCTATTTATTAGTTGTTCCTCCTTATCTTATTTCGGAGTACCTACTTATATTACTTAGGATTCTATCTTCATGTACTATTCATCATTTTTTTACTTGTACGATATTTAAATTCTCCCCCTCTTATTTAAAGTTACCTCACTCCGTATTTGCGTATCACACCAAGAATTGAAATTTGCGTTAAGTCTTGGAGATATAGGGATTGGGTATTATATATCCGCCTATATATCTTTCATTTATTTTTCTCCACTACTCCACTTTCTCACGAATAAAAGGTGACTCTGCCTCTGTAGCGAGCGTTGGGTACTTACCCCCATAAATAGATAACCTATGCTTATAGATAAAATAAAATTGAATAGGCGATGGTGCTTTTATGTTAAACTGCATGCATAATAAAGCTATAATCAGTATGTAGATTAAGTATAGTTTGGTATAGTGATAGTGTTGTAAGAACACTTCGGAAAATCGTATGCATATAATATTTATAGGTCCAGTAATGCAATCTAGGGAGATGGATTACTAAGGAATGTGTTGTTAGTGGTGTTTAAGTAGGTGTGCAATAAAGGTAATAATTATACGGTGATAGTATTTTGGCATTTGATTTATTTTAGTAAAGTATGAAGTATACATACCATGATTGTTAAATGGTATAGTTAAGGCTGAGACAAGTTGAGAATGCGTAAAATCATGCAGGCTATAGACTTAAGAAATTCAGGGTTAGTAAAATTGTAATAATTACATAAAACGGAGGCTGAAGCATTTAATCGGCTGACTGCAGTATGGTAATTTAGGAAGTTTGTTGTAATAAAACCGATTTTAATGTATAGTACTACTTAGTATACTAAGTTTCACAAGGTGATTGTATAGATGATTAAGAGTGAGTAAGCAATAGTAATAGTACCCTTATAGTAATTAAGGCTATAATGAGTAAGGAGATAAGGGGATAAGGTAGGAAAATAATTACTTAGCTAGGGAATATTTACAGTGGTTTATGGTTTAATTGCGAGTGTGTAAATTAATGCGTGTCTGTATAGAACTGCAAAGTATTTTAATTATCGTCTGGAATTTTTTACTTTCGTGACGACAATGCGAAGAGAGAAGTATTGGAAAAACAGTCATATCTGCATATTAAATTGAATTATGGGATTCCTGCATTAAGGATCTGCTATTGAGTGAAAGAAAAGACAAGGCTGTGTCATTAGGTTAGTAGGTATAATGTTAGAGGATGTAATGTAATTAGTATCATTAATCTTTATATATACTATATTAGATAAATACATAACATGCATTGAGAAATGAGGGAGAAGAAGATCAATATAAATTAGTATTTAGCTAGTTTTATGGATTTATACTATTCTGCTAATACAGGCATATACAATGATATAGATTAATGTGAGTTATTAATGATAGTGAACACTCTATAGGCACGCTACTAATATTCAGTAGTTTATACCGTAAAAGAATGAATTTGGTGTTCTAGCTTCCAGGTAGAGTTGTGGTCAATGGTGTAGTATCTATAGACCAGACGTCTGATGTATATGAGGGCGACACCTCTCGAGATAAGAAAGACATCTCAGATAAAGCGACTCCTCATTTCTGTTCTCCTCAAGGTCTTCTTAGTATACTATTAGTATTATATAAGCTATATCATAACTATAGTATACTAATATATATAATACTATAATAATGTATATAGAATATATATAAGATATATATATATACTATTCATATATATATATTATATAAAATATAATATATATTATATATATATTATATATAAATTATAGTATATATAATTTAATATATATATACTACTTAATAATATATATAATAATATATATATTTATATATATATACTATATAACGTTATATATTATAATATATATATATATATATATTATTATATATTAGATATATATATATATATCATACTACTAAATAATTAGTATATAATATATATATATTAGTATAGTAGTATAATATATATATATATTATATACTTTATATATATATTAAATATATACTTATACTTATATTTATATAATATATATATATATTGTATAATAATTGAATAGTCTTTTGTTCCTCAGAGCCGATTTATAGCTTCAGAAATACTGAATCAACAGCCTTTGCATTTTGTGTTTCGAGAACTGCTGAATATGATTTAGCCAAAGAATAAAGATTAAAATTACCGCCCGGATAAGCATAATACCTTTCTGACAAACTATTTGGAAGTCTGGAATGAAAGTTATGGGGCTCTCATCTAAATGTTTCGTTCACAAACTTATTTTGAAAAGATTCTTCGTATAGATTCGATTGGTTGTAATAATATTTTTTTTTTAGTATAACATTTTGATTGGATGCTATAATAGTTAAATTTATTATTAATAATTATTGTTAAATAATTGAAATATTTATTATTATCATCACATTTTACTTGAAAGAACGATGTATAAAGTTTTATTTTGAAACTGACGTGAAAGTTTATGAGAAAAAAGATGTTGACTCCAGTCTTCCATGTTTGTTTCAAGGTGTGAAACTTCGTGTTGAGCTAATCAGATATTTCGACCATTCAAAAACTGTATCCTTATTCTCGAATGACCAAAGACTTTGATCTTTAAGTAAAGTATTCATAAGATCGAATATTATAACCATAATCTAAGAGTGGTTAAGGTCTTTTTAAACATTAAAGTTAATAATTAGAGTTTAGAATAGTCTCGTGTTCAGGCGAAGCAAATTCTGTTCTTGCCTGTATAAATCTCATCCCAATTGAGAGATGTGATAATGACAATACATCACTAAAGCGTGACGTCACAAGTAGCTAAAACCTCCATTATAACTCTTGTAATGATGATGCATCTTACACTCTCTAATTTTCTAGTCTCCAATGCCTTGTAACATCCAAAATTAAATGTCCTATTATTCATTGAATAAGACAACCCCTGGTTCAATATCTATCCAAGATATCTTAAACAAATCGTCAGAAGTAAGTGCTTAATATGTATATATTAATAATAATTTAAACTTGATAAACCAATATATTATATTTATATTATTATATTATTATATCTTTATTTACTATCTTTATATTTATATATATATATATTATTATTTATTAACTTATATTGCTTTTATATTTAATATAATATTAACTATATATATATATATATATATATATTTTATATTTATATTATATTTATTAATATACTATTTTATTTATATTAATTGTAATTTGATTGTAATTTAATTTCAGGTGTTCTATAATGATATTCTTAAAACTATATTAATATGCTTAACAGTCTAAAACGTAGAATACATTTTTTATAATCAGAATAACGTAAAAGAGTTAGTCACCTTTGGTAAAACTTAATTTAAAGAAAATACAAAAATAAGGTATTTCTAAAAAAATAGTTATTTAAAATGTTATGAGTAATTTTAAACTTATTTAAATTAAAACGTTAACTCATTTTACGAATATGACTCATTTAAATACAATGACGGTATGGTTGTTTATAAAACTAAAGAATACCTCAAAGGGTCATACCGCCGCTCTCACCGCAAAGATGGCGGAAGTCGGGGTCTCTCGGCCATTACCGGTAACTACTGGGATAGGATTATTTCCCGCCCTTTACTATGTGCAGGAGGGTCTCCGGAATACCTCACCGCTTCTTTATGGTATATTTATGAGGGTGTCGGCGGGTGGCTCTTACTACTGATCTACGCTCCTTACCACTAAGGGGTTAGGAAAATCATCCCCTACTCTAACTGTCTTCCCCGTCGTCAGCCGAGCTCTCCTTAATTTAGTTGACGCCTGCTATCTATTATATATTATTTATATATCTTTTTATACTATCTTCATATATATTTATATATATATATATATATATATATATATAATATATATATATATATATATATATATATATATATATCTATATAATATTATATAGGTAGTTATATATATATATTATAATATATAATATATTATATATATATTATATATTATATATTATGTCATTTTATTATAATTATATTATCTCTATTATATATCTATCTCTATATTATATCTATATTATATATATTCATCACTATTTATACTATCATTTCTATATTAGCGTACTATGTTTGACACGTTTATCATGTCATTTCTGTCTACTTGTTTGAAAGCCAATAAAGGAAATTGAGGCAGTGATTAACAATGATGTAGTTATTTATTAGGAAATGTGGTAAGTTAAAAGGGGAGAAAAATAGGCTGTCAGTAATACTTTAATGATTCAAGATCATTACATGAATTGGACAAATAGTAATATACTATCTTAACTATCTTGATTCACATGAAAAAGTTTATTTTTTCAATTTTAATGGTCTAAGTATTTTCTTTATTTACAGAATAAAATATGTTCAACTAAAAGGACATTTAAATAACTTTTATTTCGATTAATTGGTAAGTGGATATTTGATCATTATTCGTAGGAAGTTGTGTGTGATTTTTGGTGTTACGGAATCGGGTATTTTTGTTGTTTGAGTTTAATAAGACTATTTTGGGATCTGTTTTGTCTTTATGTCAGATTGGCAGATTTTTTTGATCTGAATACTATTCATTAATTATCACCGAACATATTAATTTTGTTATTATTATATATCTTTACATTTATCTATCATTCTATCATTAATTACTACTTATTATACTTGTTTCAGTGGCTAATCGTTTATACGCTTGAATTATCTCGAATAATATACTTCTTTATTTTTTACATGTTAGTCATACTTTATTTAGTTTTTTTATTTAAGATAACTCATATGACGACTGACAATTGCCAAACGCTAGTGACCTCAATATATAACTATATATATATATATCTATTACCTATTTATATTTATATATCTTTATATTTATATTATTTATATCTATCTAATATTTTATATATACGTATATATATTATTCATTACTTAATATTGCTATCTACAGTATTACCTATATATATTTATATACTATCTTATATATATTAATCTATTTTCCTCATAATATATATATATTATCATATATATATATATATATAATTAATATATATTATTATCTATAATATATATATCATTCTTTTTATAATATAGGATATTATATTATAAGGTATGTTACTCCTACCGCGCATCAATGTACCATCGCGCCAGATCCGTGGATACCATGTATAGCCATCTGTCAGTATAGGTGCCGCTTTGAGACTACCTACGGGCCGTGTTAGGGGTGTTCCTCAGCACTACCTTACTACTAGGGTTGCATTTAGTGTAGGTATAAACGTTACGTGGTCCCCATCTTCACGCTATATAGGTGGCTCTAGTGGGGGGCTATTACTCACCGGGGCTGTTATCCTATCGACCCCGCTATCTCTTATGGTACTTTGGGTTAGTGGGGGGTTTACTCATCCCGTCCACTCCCTATCTGAGGTATCGCACCTTACCCCTCATCATGTCCGTTACTACCTCGAGGTATCGTACCCCTCAATGAGGTCACCTCCTTTATTTAAACTATAGGGGCTCACACTCGTGAACAGCCGCGCCTTACCTGTCTAGTCATCGTTCTTTGTAATCGTGTGTCTCATATTTATCTCATGCATATCGCTTGGGGCATGGATTTCGATCAACCACATTTGAAAAAAAAATCAAATGACACTTAGACTTACGTGAGTTGCAAATCACTGATAGTGAGTTCGAAATATCATAAACAATTAATCTGACGAATACAAAGAGACTTTCCACACCTTTAATAATTATAATTTACATTTTTTATAAAGTTTATAATTCATGGTATAGCTCAACGTTAACTAAAATAACTATATATCTTTAACCGTTAACGTAATTAGCCTTATCTCTCTATCGTAACCTTACATACTACATAATTATTATTAAATAATTTGAATTAACACTTTCCATCGTTTCATTAAACAAATTCACAACTAAATCCTTTTCTACAATAACTTCATTTTCTATACTATAAAGTAATTATATTATATAAATATGTCAGAACTCTTTCATCTATAATACATATCTTGGTCTGCGCCGTCTTGTTATACCATTTTGATTCCGATTAGACGCCTACACATAGTATATATTGTATCTTCAGCTTCAGCTGGAACATAGATAATAATCGACATGAGCATATAATATATATATATAATATGATATATATATATATGCTTTGGTGTAATTCGTGACCAGCAAAATTTCTTGCATTCGATACACACCTTTTACGGTCATACTTTAATATCTAACTTTTACATTACTATTATATTTATATACTACTCTATATATATTATATATATTATTTTACTGATCACTTAATACATATTTATCAATATATATATACTATTTAATTAAAATATATAAATATATATATTTCCCGTTTGTGGACCCTCAACGCTCACTGAGTTCCATTTATGCGAATATGTTATTATCCATTCACTCCTCTATACACTTGTGAAGAGAGATATCATCCATAGACTTATATCTTTTAAATATGCGCTTGTTTTGTTTTATATCTTTTACGCTATTTGTGGGGTTGTGTCAAAAATACTTAGATCAGGCATACTAGCTGGCCTGTGGTCTTCCTTTTTTATATAGTTATTATACTAATTTCGCTACTCGTTTCTGTCACCTTATTTTCGCTTTTTAATCGAATATGACCAGCTTTTATCTATCCGCACCTAACGAGCGAGTTGACGCATGACTTTCTCTGCTCTATACCACTTGAGTGTCTTCCTTATGACTGATCTATTTTATCTTTTGTTTCCAATTCTTTCCTTTATATCTCTTTTGGTAATTCTTCGCGTTCTTCAATATTATTTTTTAGTAATTATATGAAAGTAAAATATATATATCTATGTGAACTATCTTATTATATTCATCTTCATATTAATATTGTTTACTTAAATATAATGATCTATCCTTCCTTAATACTTATATCTCCAACTTCTTCCTTTCCATTCTTAAACATCACTCATTATTATATCACTCGCCTCATCACTCCACTGTAGTACCCTATTCCTTCTCCATCCACCTAAGGACCCTAACTTATCTTATCCCAGAGTACGCCATATAATTCCTAGAGGCATCCTATGTAATATCTCCAGACTTGGCGATCTTTAAATACTTTTGCTATAAACTCATAGCTAATCTAAAATCTCTTGTGCTATATCATATAGTAACTCGATAGAATTACTTAAAGGCTCTTAGGAATCAATCTATCTACGAGAGACGACTGTATAATATATACATATATTATTATATATCTTATTATATTCCATTTATATAATTATTTATATCATATATATACATTATATATATATAACTATATAATTTCTATATATATATATTATATATATACTTATATGATATATCTTATATAATCTATTTATTATAAATTTTATTTTTTGTACCATTAGATTTTAAATAAGTATCCCACTGTTAACTATTAAATGTCCCACTTTGTAATATTATAATAATCAAATCTTCCATTACTTTTTTCATCCATAACTTTTGGTATTGTGGTGACTGGTGATATATGCCCCGGGCTAGGAATAGTTAACTGATACAGGCTTCTTATTAGTAAATACTATGATATATATATATATTAATTTAATATATATTTATATTTATACTTATATCATATTATATATATATTAGTATATTTTTTATCATATATATATATCATTATTATAATTATTATCTATATATTAATTATTATATATATTCTCATATATATACACTAATATAATATCATTTTAGCTAGTCTCCTTGCGACTGCATTTAATACCAAATTTATAGGCAACGGAAAATAAGAAAATTAATTTGTTTTAGTTTCCAAGTTCATTTTCTTGGTGGAATTTCACAAAATTAAACATTTACTTTAAAAAATACATAACTTTAGTTATTCTCACCACTTTAACCTCCCATAACAAGTAATTTAGCACTTTCACTTTAACGCATCATTATCGTAAGGCTTCTTCAGCATTTTGAAATTCTGAAGAAGCCTTACGAGTAATGGTTGTACGGCGAAAGCTAAATTAATCTTGTTATTAGTACCAAGATGCAATAAATTAAAGTTGTTTTTTAAAAATATACTATATTGCCACATATATAATTAATTATTTTATAAATTAAATATGTTATTTCAGTTATTATTATACTAATAACTTATACATTTGCCCAAGTTGGTTTTACTTACTATGACCTTACACATAAAAATTAGCGTATTTACCTATTTTAAGTAATAAGTTTTCATAGGCTTATATCTATTTAATATTTTTAATTTTCCCTATAGGATATTATACAAGATTTATATATAATTTATATTTATATATATTCTAATATATATATATATATATATTATATAATATATATATATATATATAATATATATATAATATATATATTATAATATATAATCTATATTTTATATATTAATTTATTTAAAATATAATATTTATAAATTATATATATTATATATTAATATTATATTAATATATATATGGAATTGGATTTTGCGGTCCTTACTTTTGGCTTTATTATTCCTATTGAGTTATATATCCACTTAATTTGTAGTATACGTTTATTTTTATTCCAATTTCTTGCAAGCTTTGCATGATTAATTATCGAGTGGATTTTTTATATCTTTATATCATATATTAATATATATAATATTATATAATTATAATATATATATATATATATTATATATATTATATATAAGATTCTTAAAAGGTACATTGAGCTAGGACTATATATCAAAGCCATTCATGAATCTAAATTTTGCTTCAACGAACACCTAATAAACGATCCCTTTTTTTTCCTTATATTACAAAAGCTGAAAAATTTTGTATTTTAATTTATTTGAAATTTTTTCCTTTTTATTCTCATACATTATTTATATATTTTATATATTATATATAATATATATATATAATTCATATAATATATATTCTTTTTTATACTATTATAATATATATTATATGTACTTAATATAATATAATTATCTATATATTATATATATATACATATATATCTTATATATATATTAATATCATATATTTCATTATTTACAATTTATCATATTTCATTATTATCATCATATTATATCATGCCTTCAAATGAATTGATAAATTACCTGATTATTCAAAGCTCAATATAATAAATGCATAACAACATAAAACAGAATATCCTCATTGTCATAATGATCGAAATATTTGAAACGTAGAAAATTAGTATTCATTTACCATCATTAGCCAAAATCTTATAAACCATTCGATTGGTGACATTGTATATGCTCTCAATCTAACGTTATATTTTGAAAAAAATGAAACGATATACAAATCAGGCATAATTATGCTCGTTTATACTAAAATAATTTTTATTATATTATAATTTTTTGTGCATTAGTCACTTCGTCCGGCGGCTGACAAGTGTGTCTGTTTGTATTTCTTTCTCTTTATCTTTTTTTTTTTATTAAACCATTAATAAATATTTATTAATAAAGTGTAAATGATTTGTATAGAAATTGCTATATATTAGTACGAGGACCTTATAAATGATAGAATTATTTTACATACATCTATATTATACATTAATATTATTACTTAGATAATATATGAGCCTATACACGAGATAAATATTTATATATGTATATAATATTAATAATAAAATAATTAATTATAAATAATAATAATAATAATTACAAGACACACAGATGCAATGCTTGCTTAAATAATTTGCGATTTAATGAAATATTATAAACAAATCATTAAAAACATAAATATTAATTAAATTAAATATAATATATATACATTAAATTTTATCATATAATTAATTCAATTTATAGTACATTTCATTCTTAAATTATATATCAATAATAAAAAAAGAAAAAGTAATAATAATACTAATAAAAATAGATCCTCGAAACCAAAGTTATTATCACTATAATAATAATAATTAAGCCTAATACTTATGGTGAATAAAGATGTGATATTGAGTACTTTATTGCATATTTAAACACTTCAATCGTTCTCCAATTGCCTTGTGGTTCTCTTGACCTCATTCATTAGGTGAGCTAAATAGTAATTTCATTACATATTATGGGACTGCCACTACCGTTCTATATATATTTGCATTATTTTTTATTACTTTATAGTATAGTCATTATTGTTATATTTTTTGCCTTATATATATATAATTATATATATATATTCTAGTCTCATTTTTATTAATTAATTATATATATATTATTAATTATATTATAATATTTATAATATATTCTTAATTCTATATATATATATTATTTATTATAATCGTAAAGTAGTGGGAATTCATGTTGTTCTAGCGAACAAATTTTCTATAACCTTCCATAAATGCTTTCCCCTATTACCCTCAACAATTTAAAGCTGCTAATATTTAACCCGTAGTTGTTCATTAATCCTCATATATTATTCTTATATTCCCTAATAAATAATCCTATTATCCCACACCTACTCAATAATTTAAATTAACTTTTTTTTTGTTTCCCTATATTTTGTTAAATTGAATTTTGTAATAATAAATAATATAATAATAATTAATAATAATTATATTTTATTATTATAATTAATAATAATAATTTACTTTCCTTACCAAATTTAACCTTTATTATAACGTGCATGGTCTTGTGCTGGGTACACTACTCATCCTAATATATAAAATAATTCTAATAATTACTTCGAATCTAATCAATTCATATACTCATAATCTCCGTTTAAAACTAATGCGCATATTGATTTTACTTGTTCTCTACGCTCTGTGAAGCTCTCAATTTTGTTAAAAAAATAATTCTTCACTGAAACATGTCGTCTAATAAACAATTAAATCCACTTAACTATTACCTTCCGCAATCTCCTTTCTTCCTCCCTCATCCCTCTTCCTCACTATGTAGGTTCACTATACCTTATATCTCTACGTTATATATTCTTATACTCATCTCATCATCTACGCTCAATCACTCCTCTAATACCTCCTGTTATTATATCACCTATATCCATACAGCTGCCATCCCCCTTCACCGCTATATCCTATTCTCCGCTATTCTCAACACCTAATATATACATTATTACCTTAACTCACCTTCGCATCTCACTCCCTCACCCACACCTCTTCCTTACCTTTCACTATACTATCTAGGGTCTACACCCCCGCTCTCACCACCTACCTTATCCTTACTATCTACTTATACCTTCATACTTTATATCCTGGATACCTGGTGATTTAACAGGTAAAGCGATTCGATGTACGCTTTAAATAATATTTATAATGTAAATGCATTATAAGGTTAAAAAAAATAAACTAAAGGAAGGATTTCAAAATCCTTTTAAATTTTTAAAATATTGTACTATTTATTGTAGAGTCTATTCACACTCTAGTGCTCCTCTCTCAGCACTAAGGACGGCCACCTCAGCTGGGTTGACTGTTCTCAACCTTTTAGTATAATCAAACTTTACTACACTTCTATAACATATTCTGAGCTCAACTACACTGAAATATACAAGAACTCCTTTCTACACATATCTATACTGTCAATAATTAGACAAGTTCTAGGTGCCGAATTAAACTCTCCATGTCTAACTCACATCCTGGTGGCTGCGCTACTCAACGTTTTGATTGATATTTTTTGTTTTAATTTTCTCGATTTGCAGCATTGAAATTACGGCTCGCTACAAGTCTCTTCTTTCGGTAGTCTCACTAAGCTTTTTTGTCCAGTTCGCTAATCACCCTCAGACAATAGATTTCGGTAAGTCAGGTCTATTCTAACGGTTGTTAGACTGTTCTACTGTTAATTTTATCCTAACTGGTGCCCTCCACCTCTGCTCGAGTGTACTCATCTATGTGTTTGTTGACTTTTTCTGCGCGAGGCCTCTATGTATCTGTCCGCTGTCACGCGCTCTTGTACGCAGTGTCGCGTCTTTGTCAATGTAAGAACATTACATCCTGTCGGTTTAATCATTTGTTCTTCCGATGTGAGTTTAGTCATGAGTTAATTTCAGCCCTCTCATATCACTCAGCTTCTCAGCTATTACACGCTCTACTCCACGTGGCACCAGGGACTCTCTAGTACAATTGGCATTCTGTGAAGTAGTAGGGATTATGATAGGTGTGTGTGAGGTTTGAGAATGACTTAAACCCTTATGCACGGTGTTACTTCGTCCAGGGAGGTGGTCAATGCATGCCATTACGATCGCGATTGTTTTGGTAAATGATTCTCTCTTCTATATCAGCGATTGTTTATTGTCTAATCTTTGTGTTAGGCTACAGCATTCTGGGAACATTAACGATTACTCCAAACAAGGTGCTCTTTTACGTCGTTGGTCTCTCTTATTGTATAATTCCATCTGCCCATGCTCTTCACTATTATTACCTGTCTCTTGAGACCACGGCTACAAAGCACGTGTGGAAAATACACTGATGTGGGCACACGCCGCTCATTAAGAGCACATTTAATTCACAATCTTTGGCTAACCTCCCTCACCTCTTCCCTCCTCCACTTCGCTCTCACAACTCTGCTTCATACCAGGTGGAACATTTCATCAACCCAATCTAAAGATGGCCCTCATCCCTTTACTCGTAATACACGTTTTTCTTTGAGAAATACTTGACGAAACATACTACCTTAGACATGTTTCACACTATCTAATACCCCTCCCACCACTCCTTAAATCGCGCGGTATTTCGATATACTTTTCAACGATTCGTAAATACTCACACTTAACCTCTGTCTTGTCGCTCTACGGCTCTTCCACCACACATCAAACCATTATACGTTTAGGTCCAACTCATATTTCTGCAACTATTTTCGTGCAATTCTTCAAGCACTTTTTTTTCATTAAAGATCAGTGGAGACATCACTCTTTTATGGCCGGCGGCAAAAAAAGGGTCACTGATTCCCTCCAGCTCATACTCAAGCATGCACCCATCTCCTTGTCTCCCGTTCACCTTCTCCCCTCCGTTCCACTCTCTGATACTCTATCTTAAGATGTATAATATCTTCTCTGCTTAATAAGCCGAGTGAGAACTGAGTCCCAGGTAGCCACATACAACACACGTTGGAAAAGAGACAGCACAAAACGATCACTCTCATAATAACGCACATTAAATCGAGAGCTATACAGTAGTATATGTTGACATAATTATCACTTTCGCTCTGCAGTAAACTAAAAGCACTCAGATTTTACGCTTCTCATCCGCACATTTTAATTACTTGTTGCGCTTTTGGATTATTACCATTAATAATATAATTTAACTTCTATTGCTGGAAATGTTAATTCCTATTTAGAATTATTTTCCTCAAGCAGAAAAATGTAAATGAACCTGTAAAGTGTACGGTCTATGTCATTGAAGCATAGATACAAACTTATAATGAACAGGAGACTGATCATCTTTATAAAAATAAATCAATTATATACTACTCATATAGAATAGATAATCGTTCATGATTCCTTGGATAGCCATTAACCTTTTAAATATTCGATCATAATGTCATTTATCATATATAGTATAAATATCAACTTTGTGAAAATAAAATGCATGAAATTAAATTTTTAGTGAAAGTGAATGATAACTAGATATGTAAATAAAATTTTTATAACTAAAACATTCAAGCGATGACAACGTCCGATATATGAAATTGATGAATAATGATATATTTTTTTACTTTAATAAATAGTAAGGTATATACACTCATTATGAGTGAGTGAGTCTATGGGTCAGTTAGACAATTATTATAAGCTTATACGAAAATCGATTTTAATAATAATTTAATTAATCAGGTGATTGATATAAAATTAATGGGTAACTATTTCTTTTTTAATAATTATTGTAATAAAATGTAAGAACTTCATAAACTTTTTTAATAATTGTAATAATATTTATTTTATTTTTCTACGATTATATTTTGCTTTACTAGTCATACATTGACTCTCCTTTTTTGAAACACATAAACATATCTCCATCCGCACTAATCACACACATATTCTATTTATTCATTACATCTATTAGACGTATACTTCACCACACACACACTACACATATATTTATAATTTATATATATATTATTCTTATATTTCCATATTATTATCACCACACAACCACACACATATAATATTATATATATAATATATTATATATATAAATATTATAATATATCTATTATGTTATTATATTATATTATAATATTATAATATTAATATATTAACATTATTTTATATATATATATATATTATTATTATATATATATAATATTATTAAATATGATATTATATTTAGATTATAATAATATAATATTAATATTATTATATCATATATATATATATTATAATATAATTATATTTATATATTAATATTATATCTTAATATATATTATAATATATATATATTATAATATATATATTATATGATATTATTATATATAATATATATTATATCATATAATAAATAATATATATTTTATATTATTCTTTATATATATATATATATATATTTTAATATAAAATTATTAATATATATATTATAATATTTATATATATTATATATAAATATATATTAATATTATATATATTATATTATATATTTTATATAATTATTATATATATTATATTATATATATTATATATATTATATGTGTGGGTTGTGTGGGAGATAAATGTAAAATGACAAAATGTAAAATGCAACTACCAATATTTTTAGGACGAGCCGCGCCTGATTATATATATATACTATAATAATTTAATTATATAAATAATATATATTATTATTAATATATATATTATATATATTATATTAATATTATTATAATAATATAATTATATTTACATAAATCAATATATATATATATCTATTATATATTATTAAATATATATTATATTAATTTATATTCATATATATATTATAATATTATAAATATTGAATTTATACAAATACCTTTTATATGAAAATTCAATTTTATTTAGTTTATATTCTAGTTTATATAATGTCTAAATATTATGGTGTTTCTATGTCTAATATTATATCTACTAATAAAATGTTTTACCGTTTTCTTTTAAACCAGTTGGAAAAAGTAAATAAAAGTTGTTCGGATGTAGGCACTTTTTGTGTTGATCAAATATACAAAGTGATGCTTTGTTATTAGAATATGCTACTTATAATTCCTAGTATTCTATCTTTAATTCATTATTTGCTTTTACATTCTTATTAATATTTTTTACTTAAATTTATATATATTATTTAATTATTTGTTATTTTCAGTGTTTAATAAATACTGTTAGGTTTCAAAGTTCAAATATGTGAAAAATATTCTTGTTATTATAACGCTCGATTTATGATTAATTTTTAGATTTTTATGGTCATCGATCTTTCTTTGCTGATTAATTTTTTTCATTTAATCATATTAAGAATATTGAGGTTTCATAAAATTTCTGTCAGAGCGAGTGAAATGTTATACTAAGTATTAGTTTAAAATAGTTATTTAATTTTCTAATCTGGAATGTGTGCACAGGTTGTTACATTATACTAAGTTAATAGATCAGTGTTTTCATATAAAATTATTCAGTAAAATAATAAATTCAAACAAATAATTCGTAGCAACTACTATCTCTATTACAAGAATTAAAATCTTAGAATATAAAATTACCCCTGGTCTGTTATTCAGTTAGGTCAACGTCACACATCAGAAGCGCGGAAGGAGCAAGAAGAAGAGTATACTATTAGCAACCATCATCTTTGCGCTTTAATATGCGTGACCCCGGAAGTTGAACCAGCACATCTCTTCAGTAGAAGTCCTATACCTCCTAACAGTAAGCGCAGCAGATAACCACATCCGACTACAGACGCTTATAGAGAGAAGAAAGAATACCCCTTCCGACGCCCGTAGAATGCTGATTAGCTAGGTTGGCGCGCAGGTTGAAGAAGAATAATCAATCGCCTTCGAGAACTTTCTTTATAAAGAAACCGATGCTTTCGAAGTTTAAACAACCCTACAAAAAGTTCGTTCGTCAGAGAAGAAAGATTCGAGGAAGGATGCAGGACAAGCTATTCTACTACAATTAGCTGGCTATCTGGTGAAAGTACGCGGACAGAAAACAATGTAAATTCCCATCTGCAGAACCCAGATTCTAAGAATAAATACCAGCATTGTGATGACACTGGGCCATCAAGTCACCCTGTTAATCACCCAGACCTACCCAGCTTCTGATTAACATGGCATGATTTACCGAACATCACTCACCTAATTTCAAGATAATCAGCACTGGCGAAAATCTTCAAGCAAAAAGCAGTCTGATAAAGACGAGAACGTCATACAGTTATTCTCAGGTCTCCCGCCTCTCAGTGTACACATGGCTATTTCCGTCGTCAATTTCAAGAATGGTAAATCAGTCATAAACGTACACGCCACCAAGAGATCTAACCGCGACTGGATTTTGGTTTCTTTCTTGATCAACCATATCCTTCACATCCCAGTTTAACGTGTACTGGTTCCATCGACACACCTAGGATAACTAACTAATCTGCTCTCCTAGCGGAAGGACTCCACATATCTACATCTTCCAAATGAACTCTCCATTTTGTCTCTTCAGCTCTGGTTAAAAATAGAGATATTCAACGTCTCAACCCAATTGGCACCTCAATAAACTGCTACTCCCGGATGATATATTAATGGATTAGCTGGAGAAGTGAATCATCATCAGTACAATACTTAGTAGTAGCGTACAATACAATGGCAAGATACACATACCATGGCTACTATATGTATGATTGTTTCTTAGCAAGAATGGAGTAGAGAATAATTCAATAATTGTGACATGTTATCACAATGGAGACTCACATACCGCTCTCACTGTAATTCATCTTCATTCACGCTGTATTCTTCTAGGTGATTCGTACTTTCTTCAATATCGCACCAGAGAGATCAACATCAAGCTTTATATCTTTCGGACGAGTTTCAACACACGGCTGGTAAATCGCCTTTGCAAATGGTTCCTCTACCGGGTTTTAGATTGACTTCCCAGATGGTTTCTTATTCGGATGATTATTCACCTTCCATGAAGACCAACTCATCTACTGAGCAACAGGAACAGTAGTGCATTTTTAAAAATATATTAAGTGAATTATGTAACAAAATGCATTTCAGTTTTAAATTTAATAATAATAGTTTCAAAGTGATTGTATTTAAATTATATTAATTTAGTGATTTTAGTATATAAAATATAGTGTATAAATACGCTCCACTTTTAGGAGCTAAAGTGATATGTAGTGCCCACAATACATATAGTGCTCTTATTGTTTATATTGTTTATAAATGTTTAAAGAAATAGTGTTTCGAATAGTATACTATAAAATGTTTTACATTTTCTTTAACCAAGTTAAAAGAAAATAAAGTTGTAGGATGAGCACTTTTTATTGATCAAAAGGATGCCTTGTATTAGATGCTTTATCATGATTTTTATCATTTTATATTACAAAATTTAATTTTTGTTATTTTAGCATTTTATAGCATATTTTGTCTTATATGTAAAAATATCTTATTTCTAGCTCGATTTATAATTTATGATATTGGCGAGTCTTCTTGCCGGTTTTTTTCACTTAAAATAAGATTTGGGTTTCATAAATTCTTAACTCGCATGTCTGCGAAGAAAGTTAATAAGTGTTTAAAAGTAATGAATTTAACGGAATGCATGCAAGGCTGTTAAATATAGCAACAGTGTTTTCAATAAATTATTCAGTAAAAATTCAAACCAAAATGAAGTTTTAATATCCTACTACAAGAGAGAGTCTTCAAAAGAGCATTAATGCTACCCATGAAGCGGAGGAGCAAGAAGAGATAACTACTAGCACACCAGCTTCCTGCTCGCTTTTTATATATATATATATATATATATTCATATATATATATATATATATTATATATATATATATATACTATATTATTTATATAGTATATATATTATATATATATATATATATATATATATATTATATATATAATATATATATATATATATATTATTTCATATTCTCTGAAGATGAGTCTTGGTAGACTCGAAACGTCGATATTAAATATTTGGATATAATAAATCTCGATGACTTTGGTTCCTTCTCTGGTCATCCTGTTCATAATTAAATTACGGTTCCCAAGGAACAGACCAATATCAAATTATATATATATATATATATATATATATATATATATATATATATATATATATATATATATATATATATATATATATATATATATATATATATATATATTATATATATATATATATATATATATATATATATATATATATATATATAAATTTGATATTGGTCTGTTCCTAGGGAACCGTAATTTAATTATGAGCAGGATGACCAGAGAAGGAACCAAAGTCATAGAGATTTATTATATCCAAATATTTAACATCGACGTTTCAAGTCTACCAAGACTCATCTTCAGGATACTGAAATAACACATTTGCAAAATAATAATGATGGGAAATGGATTTAAAGTTAATAAAAAAAATAAATAAAAAAAAATACTAATAAAAAAAAAGAGCAAATATGAATATAAAAAAATAAAAAATAAAATAAAAAATAAAAATAAAATGAAGGAGGATTGAAACCATAAAGTAAAATAAACATGAGAAAAGCAAAAATAATCAAAACAAAATAAAATTAGGATAAAAATAAAAATAAAAATAAAAATATAAAAAAATACAAAATAAAATGAAAGATAAAATAAAAAGTCGCAAATGAAAGATAAATAAATAAATTAATAAACGATAGAAATGATAATAAAAGGAATGACAAACAGAAATAATAAACAATAAAAAGAAAAAAGGGGGGGGGGGGGGGGGGGTATGCATGGCGAAGGTTAAAGTTAGGATTTAAATAATAAATAGGTTCAAATGGCAATAATAGAAGCAATGGCAATTCAACTAAATTTATTCATTAATGTAAAGCACTATATTGGAAAACACACCTGATAGAATGGTAGCACACTTTTAGACTAAAAAGAAAATTATATTAGATAAGAGGAAAAGAGAACAATATAATATATATATATATATACTATAATATAATTATTTATATAATATATATTTATATATATTATAATATTATAATAATATATATGATATTATATATATATATATATATAATATATATAAGTGTAGGAGGGGAAACTGCACAACGATGGGTCAATGAAGCAACGGATGTTTTTACCTTACCTTGAACCTTTTTTTGTGAGCCCAATTTTTTTACTCTGCCCTTGACCTTTTTTTGACCTTGACCTTTACCTTTTTGGGGCTTGACCTTTTTCGAGCCCCCAATTTTTTACCTTCCTTGACCTTTTTGGGGGCTCTTTATACTCCTTTTTGGAGCCTTTACATTTTTTTTCACCACCTTCCGTCTTTCAGGGTCTTTGGCCACGGGTATTTTCGGCAACACCTAATTTTTTTTGGCAACCCTAATTTTTTGGCCGCCTAACTTTTTGAGAACCCTAATTTTTTTTGGCAACCCTAATTTTTTCCGGTCAACCCTAATTTTTGGCAACCCTTCTTCGAGAAAAGGTTGCGCCCAAACGGTTGCGTTCAGCAAACGTTGTAACATTGTCCCAAACCCAATTTTTTCGGCCCATGGGTCAATTTTTACCCACGGTAATTTTTGATCTCTGTCTTTAAGGGCTTAGCCCTTTTTTTGATGTCTTTACCTTGTTTGACCATGATATTTAGTCCTTGACCTTGCCGTATACCATGGGTCATTTTTGCCCACGGTAATTTTTGCCGCACACCTACCTATACAAGACCACCTCCATGATAGCCTACACTACCCCAGACCTCGACATAGCCTACACCTAGATTCCACTCAGCCTTTCCCCTAGCCTACACCTACAACCAGCCTCCACCCAGCCTTTCCACAATAGCCTATACCTAAACACCACACCTAGACTCCACCCATGCCCTTCACATAGCTACACCTACACCTACACCTAGACTCCACTCAGCCTTCACCTAGCCTACAACTACACCTAGCCTCCACCCAGTCTTCTCACATAGCCTATACCTACACCTACAAGCGTAGACTCCCACCACAGCCTTCACATAGCCCTACTACCCTACACCTCACCTAGACCCACTAAGCCTTCACCTAGCGTACACCTATACCCAGCCTACACGTGCCCCTACAACTTTGATGGTTCAATTTTTTATGACTCGGCATAATTGATGTCATCTTTGATGACGTCCATCTTTAGCGGTTATTGCTTTGATGGTGCCTAATAATTGGAGGGAGGTACGCTTGGTGGTCTCACAATCACCTTAAGGAGTATCTTATCTAGTGATGTTCCTAATTAGTGGATTCTATGAGTATTTAATTAGATGAGTGCGCAGGTGAGTGCCAATTGAGTGCAAATGAGTGCCAAGTGAGTGCCAAGTGAGTGCCTATGAGTGCCAAGTGAGTGCCAAATGAGTGCCAAGTGAGTGCTCACATAGTGCCAAACGTGAGTGCCAATAGTGCCTAAGTGAGTTGCCACATAGTGCCGAACTGAGTGCCACTTTTTCCAAGCCTTTCTAGCCTCCCTGAGGCCTAGAACAGCCTAATATGGGTGTCTCCCCTAGTAATAAGGTAATGAGGAATCGAATGGTGTATATTACAATCTGCTAGAATGCTCCCTAACTATGAGTTAGTATTTTTTCTAACACTTATAGCATGGCGGAATATATATCTAAAGAGCTACACATTTGAGGCAGTGACCGCAAACGTTTTCAGTAGTACCGCGTTCCGCAGTTCAGAAACCCTCCGCGAAACTGGCCGCCGCGTGGCGCCCGCCAGGCGCAATATTTCCGCGTAACCCCCGCCGCGTGCGTCCGCAGGCGCCATATCTCCGCGTACCCGCCGCCGCGTGCGTCCGCAGACGCAATATTACCGCGCGAACGAAAAATATGATATCAATGTAAACTATTCAAAGAATTTCTTTTCAATATACTATGAGTCATTCATTTTTACTACAATTGTACGAACTTTTATTAAAAACATATACTTTACATACCTTAAAGCAGTAAATCAGTAAATCAATGAAGGTGTTATTACCTAACACCTAGGGAATTAGTCAAATGGCTTTTTGTTTCCTGCTTTATGCTTTAATACTCTCTGCTTTACCTGCTTTAACTCATGTTTTACTGCTTTAAACTCATGTTTTAATTACTGCTTTAACTTTCTGCTTTAACTTTCTGCTTTACTTTCTGCTTCACTGTTTTAACTTTCTGCTTTAACTTTCTTTTAACTCATATATTTTTAACATTATGTTTTTCTTTTATATTTTTTATTTTTGTTTTAATACTTTTTATTTATTATTTCTATTTTTATTTTGTTTTTTATACTTTTTTTTAATGTAAGAATAAAACACACGAGTTTCTGATATATAAACATTTTATTTTAAATAAAATTTGTCGAAATTTTTATTAAAACATGTAACTTTATAATAAACTGCTTTAACAGCTTTAATTTAATTCATTATCATATTCACTTTAAAACGAGTATGGATGTGGAGAAATTTACGTTCCGAAGTCCGGCTACATGTCTTGTAGCAGGGCCGACAGGCTGTGGTAAAACTCTTTCTATATTAATTATTTATAAAAGGAAATGGAGATTTTGAACAAACCCCTGTAAAAATAATATGTGTTTATAAATGTTTATCAGAAAATTTAAAGAATATAAAAGATTGATTCAATTTGGCATTGAAGGCATATACGATATTAGGTCGTTGGACAATATACTTTACACAAATTATTGTATAGAAATGATTTAATGCATCAATTGAATATTTGGAAATAGCAGAAGGCGTTTCACAGTTTATTTCTCACCCATCTAATATCTCTGTGTTTTCTATAAACGCAGACATATTTTTCCATCAAAGCAAGCGATATGCGAAAGTGTTTCTTTAACACATCAGTATTTGCTGTTTGTTTGGCCAGAGAAGAGACATGAGTCAAATCAATAAATTGTATTGGCAACTCAAATGTTTCCCCTTCAAAGAAAGAGTTCTTAAAAAAAGGTATATAAAAGGGTTAACTTTTCGATCCCCACGGTAATTTGATGTGGTGAACTTCACCCAAAACAGCACAGAGTGCTCTCCGTAGCAACATCCTTCCCTTATGAGATGAGAAACTGTATACATTACCTGAAATAATCGAGTTGCTCTAGTTTGCAAAAAGTTTTACTCTTATTAAAAAATTTAAAAAAAAGCTGAAACTCTTTGAAAAAACGTAAACTATTAGTGAGGATGAGAAATTCATTCAGTGTGTATGTGAAGTCTGTTTAAATCTTATAAAAGGAAATGTTCCTTAAACAACCCTCAAAGTTAAAGCTACGGCCGTTATAGACATCATTAAAAACTCTCCTCAAACATAAAATTCTGAAAAATAAAAGAAGTTACTACAGAGAGGAGGAAGGGTATTCCTACCATTACTCTTCTCCGTAATAGCTCCACTGATATCTAAGTGTTTGTCCCCATCAATGAAGAAGGTTGGCTGTACTTCCATTAATGAGTATGAGCAAGAAGTATAAATAATACAGCATCTGTACAGAATTCAGTTCCTCAGATTCATCAATTCAACTCAATATGGCCAGTTATTGCCACACCTTGCTCAAAATCCACAATCACAGGTTTCATCAATTCACTACCCCACCCATATACGGAAGATATTAACAGCCCAAGCATGACAATTCACACCTCTTTCACATCAGCAACAACAGTCGCACCAACAGAATCCTTATATTGTAACGATTCATTAGCTTTTCAGCAGTCTCTACCTCATAGCTTAATATGATCCTAAAGTTTGAACAGTACCAAATTGAGAAAGAAGTGTAAGATATTATTCAACATTAACATCCCATGAGAACGCCTCTATACCAAGATGCAACAAAAATATGATAGATCTTAAAGACATGCACTTACATCCATTCCCTACGTATCCCGCTAGCCGATAATGTAGATATTCCTAAATGAAGTAAAACTTGAAGTGAAAAATGAGATAAATTTAAAAAATATCCTAGAGGGAGAACTTACCTATTAGAGTGCGTAATCAGGAATAGCTTATATATATATTTTTAAAGAAAAACCCACATTAACTTTGAAATGAAGCAGGACAGATCGGGGGTAATTGATATGAAATAGTTAAGGATCAAATATTGTTTGGATTTGAAGCTGATCTCTCACGTAAACTGGAAGAAAGGGCCCTGTAAAAGGATGGAATGATATCAAGCAAGAACTTCAGACTATTATATTTCCCAGAATTTAATCTAAATACAACGGATTAGCAGACTTGATAATATCCCGTTAGGCCAAGACTATTCAAGTCCATCAAGGTACCTCGTTACGCATCAGATAGAATTTAACACGTGTTACCAGAGGAACGAACAGAAAACACCTTATAATAGATCATAGTTGGATAAATCGTAATTATCGTACTATCACAAATTTTTATCTAGTTGTAAATGTTTTGTGTTAAATAAATGTAATTTTAAAATCTTTTTTATTCTTTTATCCATTTGTGACCTTAAATATCACATTTTTTATATTTATGATATATATATATATATATATTCTATATCATACTATAATATTATATAATATATTTATAATATATATATATATATATATATATATATACTAATTATTCAGACTATTAATTTTCCCAGAAAGTTTAATCTTAAAATACAACCGCGATTAGCCAAGACTTGATAATATCCCCGGTTAACGCCAAGGCCTGATTCAAGGTCCATCAGGCACCCTTACGCATCAATAAATTTCAACGGTTACCAGAGGACGAACCAAAGAAAAACACCTTATAATAGACCATAGTTGGATTAAATCGTAAATATGTATTCTCAAATATTTATTTGGTTGTAATGTTTACTATAGATAAATCTAATGTTTTTATTCTTTTTCTCTTTCTTTATCCCTTTGACCTAATATCACATTTTTATTATTTATATATATATATATATATATATTTAGATATCATATATATATATATTATATATATATATATATATATATATAATATAATATATATATATTATATATATATTATATTCTAAATATATATAGAGCCGCTACACGTGTGTCAGTAAGACCAACATGGAGTGCGAAGGAGGTATTGATTAAGTAATTACTTCAAAGTCTGAGGGAGCCCAATATTTTTGGGGGATTCACTAGGTTTGCTTTAAGTAATCCTAATATTGGAGAAAAAAGAGTTAAGCATATTTGGAGGGTGAAGAGGCATTTACTCTACATAAACTTGTAAGAAAAAATTTCCTACACGGAAAAACCATAATCTTCCAAGCTCGATAGCATATGGCAAGTTAGATTTATCGGAAATGATTAAATACAGCTCTTATAATAAAGGTTTTTTCAATTATACTTTTACAATTGACGTATCTCTAGATACTGTGTGAGGCCGATAAAGATAAAAATCAGCTCAGATTTTGCAGAAGCTGTTAACTTGAAATTATAGAGGACGAGCGGAGAACACTAAATCATTTTGGACAGATTAAGGAATGGATTTCAAGGGTCGAGAGTTTCGGAGATCTTGGAGTATGGTATAAGCTATTACAAAACATTTCGTAAACAAAGCGGCAATAGTTGAAAGAAGTCCAGCGTACTATTAAAGAACGAATGCATAGGTATTTTACTAAAACATGAATACTTTTAAATATATTGAAATACTGGACGATCTGGCTTATTCTTATAACAGGTCTTACCATAGAACTATAAAAGCAACTCTTTAGAGATGTCAAAAACTAAAGGACGTATGGGCATAGGGGTGAAAAGAAACAAAAATAAAAGATAATTCAGGAAATAAAAGGTAAACGATTATGCTAAGAGTTTCTCGAAACAGAAAAAGGTTTAGAAAAAGGAATGAATCAAGGTTGGAACTACGGAAGTTTTTTAAATTAAAGCCCACATATCCGACATTCAGTCTGAAAGTTTAAGTATGTTATCTGGAAGATTTAAATGGGTGAAAAAATAAAAGGCGGATTTTATAAAAAACAGGAAATACAAAAAAGTAAGGTTCAATCCTGTAACTCAAGAATATAAAATTGAAAAAATATTAGCTACGAGAGGTAAAGGAAAAAAAAGCAGTTACTTGTGAAATGGAGGGATATCCTGCCAAGTTTAATACTTATATAAAAAGCAAGACTGTTTTAACTCCTATATTTATTAACATTATCATTAATCAGTTGTCATTATAATCATGGAGAGTGTAGATCACTTTTATATAACTCTGCCTTCTTCAGCCTTCTTGGATTTACATCCTGATAATAAACTCTCGGATTTTACAACTGTGTTAACGAATCCTATACAACTTGAAAAAGAGGTATACGAAGTAGGATATGTGAAATGAAATCATTAAATACGGACATAGAAAATTTGCCTCACAAATCTATTCTGGATGGGGGTGTACAGAAGTGTAGAATGTGTTGAAACTATATTACAAGTGGAAGATACTCGTTATCTGAAAAGGACCACAATTGCCAAAAAGATGAATACGACAACATTTGCTACAAAAGAATACTTCTTTGAAGAATTTACTTTGGCGGAGGTCGTATTAATCGGTGCCTGCTTTTTTTAGTCATTTAAACGTTCTTTTTTTGATATGAGTATACTGTTTTAGGACCTAAGTAAACTTTTCTGAAATGCTTCTCTATAAATATAAAGTAAAGAAGTAATAAGTATTAAAAATTACAATTTTTATTATTAATAAAATAATCTTAAGTTAAAAGTAAATGTAAACTTGCGAGACCGGGACATGTTTTTTTCTCGAACGATCACCAATGGCAGCGTAAACCATATCGTAGGACGTGATGCTGAGTTGGATTTACTTCATAATATCCCTACTATGTTGAAGAGGGTTATACTATCTGTGGAGATAACCGCATGACTTTCACATGAACAAAAAGATGAAGCAGATCGAGTACTGCATTATACTTGTACCCCATCCGAGATGCTTAATCATCCAGGTATGGTTATGTATATACAAATATAATTGATTATCAATATGAAGGTAATACTAAAGCTCCTTTATTAATAGTAGTATAATATTTTCCCAAAGAGAGTAAAGTAATAACATCCCTGCTGTTTAATAATCTACTTCAGAATAGTTCAATTTTGACATATGTACGCGTGCATATAAAAGATGTAGAAGGAAATCCTTTTCCCTTTACATACGGCTCATTGTTATGCAAAGTTCATATTAGAAAGAAAGATGCAGTAATTACAGGATAATGGAATATATATATAAAAGGTGTAGTCAGATATATTTTTCAATTCCTTAACATACTCTCACAGTGGTATAAGATAGTATAAAGAAAGAATATCTGTAATAATGGACGAAGAAAGGGTATTCAGGGGGACAAAAATGCAGAGGGGGTATGCCTTGGTGGATTTTTTTGCCAAGCTATGGAGAAGTGGCAAGCCTCTAACTCAGGAGAGGTGGGAAATATATAGGTAAAAAAGCTATAAGAACAGTTATAAACACGATCCAGGACATTGGTACAGGAATTAACCCTCGTGATGCCTTTAAATACACGTATAGCCGATGTCTCAGATGTGATGTTGGATGAAGTTTTTAAGCGTAAAATAAGACGTAAAATGTCAGGACAAGGTCGAGGGAATCAAGAAGATTGTCATAAAAGAAAAAGACTAACGGAAAAACCTCTAAACGAAAAAGAATGTATTGATGTATTTTGCTATTTAAATTACTACAACTGATAACTTTTATACGATGGGTGTATATAAGTAAGGTTTTTTCATGAAAATGTTCATTATACGGCCAGAGCTCACATGTAAGATGCATTTCCTTCATCCTTCTAGTTCGCTGATTGTTGTAAGAAGGAATTGGATCTCTTTCTCAATGAACCCTATAACAGATTAAGCGTTAGCGGAGTCAACTGTTAATCAGTTAATCCTGCTGCATTCAATTACAATACAGATGTTCCTCTAGAGTTCAATATCCCAGGTATTTCTGATCAATACCTAGACACCGTCTAATGTGTTTTTATATGTAAAAAACGAATTGACAAAACCCTGATGGGTAACAGATCTCCTACGGGTGGATGACCATAATTAAGTACATATACAGAATCAAAATTTCCTGTATACATTTTCACCCAGGTTAAGTCCTATCTTACGGAACTTCACTAGGTGCATCAACGGCTAATTATCCTTATAGAAGCTATATAGAACATTTGTTAAATTATTCAGACGATGCTAAACAATCTCATCTCAAATCATGTGGTTTTTATAGCTTCAAAGATGAAGCTGCACATTTAGATAAAGCAGCTAAAGTCATAAATAATGCTTATGAATTTTACGGGTCGATAAATGGCGACATATTTCTTCAAGAAAGACTCATTCTAAAATCTTTAGATACTAGAATCATTTTATCAAGGCAAATTCTAAATTTGCTCTTAAAATAAAAGTAAGCCTACTGCTACAACGGTATGTCAGAAACTGTTTTCAAACTGTTGGAGGCTATCTCTATGTCAGAAAAGTGAAATTATCACAACAAGCGTCATTTGGAAATTGAAAATTCGCTTTTTGAGTACTACAGCAAAGTACCCTATTAAGAGAGTTAAACCAAGATATTTAATTTCACTCAAGGCTTATCGAGTATTCAATATCCCTAACATTGTGAACGAAATTTACACAAAAAGTAATAATAGGAATTGTGGAACATGAAGCCTACTAACTCACAGGGAATTAATAAAAAGTCACCCTATAAATTCACACCTTTCGGCCTTAGAGGGTTCAGTTTACATGTGAATGGACTGCCTCACGGACGTGATTATTTTATACAACGGAGACCTATCTCTGTACTCGTCCTTTTTTACCGACTTAATAGCCAATACTGGTATTCATGTAATGAATAGCGGGACAGTTTTAAATCTTGAAGAATACGCAAGAATAGTAATTTATACGCCTATGATCTTACTGCAGACCATTCAGCTTGTAACGCCTATCATTTAAAAACATTTTGAGAAAAGGGGCACCCTAGGACTAAGTTCTCTCTTTGGATCGAGTCTACAATCACCCATCCTGTAGGTGGTCTATCTTGGCAATGCCTCAACTCTTGAAATTGGACCGAGTTACGCAACGTCCCTTTTAGAATGAAGATGAATGAAGAGGAAATAGAAATTGGTGTTTAAAATGAACTCTCAAGGCTTTTTTTAGGGAGTGTTCGCTTTACGAATAAACTCTGTAAAGTTGGAGAAGGATAACTGCTTCATATTCAATAATTGCCTCGTCACATCACCTCAACAGGACATTGATTTTCGTTTATAGAGCAAAAAACGATACTGTTCACTTAATTGATTCTTTGAACTTAAAATTTAATATTGATATAATCCAATTATATTAACCTTATTTTTAAAAAATATAATAATGTAGCTGTGTAAAAACTATGTCCTACCCTGTTCAACCCTTATATTCCAATTTATTGGAGTCTATTGTATTTTTTCATTCATATGTTTTTTTAAAATAATGTTTTTAATAAATCTTTGTAAATATATTTGATGCTAAAAATTTGTATGTCAAATGATTTTATAGTTCTGATTATGTAATAAATTGCTTTAAAAGAAAAACGGATTTTTACTTCCCTTAAAAACTCGTATTATATGGGTCAAAATAACATTTCGTACACATTTTATTAAAATAAATGTTTTATATATCGAAACTCTGTGTGTTTTTATTTCTTTACAGTTAAAAAATAAAAAAGTATTAAACAAAAAATAAAAATAGAAATAATAATAAAGTTTAAAACAAAAATAAAAAATATAAAAGAAAACATAATGTTAATAAGTATATGAGTTAAAACAGTAAAAAGCAGAAAAGTTAAAACAGTAAGCAGAAAGTTAAAAGCAGTAAAGCAGAAAAGTTAAGCATGTAAAACATGAAGTTAAGCAGTAAAACATAGTTAATAGCAGTAAAGCAGTAGATTAAAGCAGTAAAGCAGTAAAACAAAGCATACTAAGCCCCTAAGGTTTAGTAATAACAACCTCTATTGATTTTACCTGATTTAACTGGCTTAAAGGTATGTAAAGTATATGTTTTTAATTAAAATTTCGTACAAATTGTAGTAAAAAAATGAATGACTCATATAATATTTGAAAGAAATTTTTTGAAATTTTACATTGAATCATATTTTTGTTCGCAGCGGGAATAGTTGCGTCCAGCCGCGCACGCGGCGGCGTATACGCAGAGTTCTGGAGCCTGCGGGCGCGGCGAACGCGGCGGCGGTTACGCGGAAATATTTGCGCCTGCGGGCGCACGCGGCCGGCGGGTACGGATGGGTTGACCTGCGGACGCGGACTCTGAAACGTTTTCGTTCACTGTCTCAAATGTGTAGCTCTTTAGATATATTTTCTGCCATGCTATAAGTGTTAGAAAAATACTAACTCATAGTAGGAAGCATTCTAGCGGATTTTTAATATACACCATTCGATTCCTCATACTTATTACATAGGGGTAGACACCCTATTAGGGCTATTCAAGGCTCAGGGGAGGCTAGAAATGGCTTGAAAAAAGTGGCACTCAATTTGGCACTATGTGGGCACTCATTGGCACTATGTGGCACTTCAACTTGGCACTCATGGGCACTCACTTGGCACTCATTGGCACTCATTGGCAACTCACTTGGCACTCACCTGGCACTGAGACCTGGCATCATCTAATACTCATAAACACTAATAGAAACATCATAGATACTCCTTAGGTGAATTGGAGAACGCACGCAAGGCTGTAACATCAAAATATAGGGGCACCCATCAAAGATGAAACGCTAAAGATGACGTCATCAAAGATGAGTCATCATAATGCCGAGTCATAAAAATTGAGCCATCAAAGTTGTAGGGGACACGTGTAGGCTAGGTATAAGGTGTACGCTAGGTGAAGGCTGGGTGGAGTCTAGGTGTAGGTGTAGGGTAAGGCTAATGTGAAGGCTGGGTGGGAGTCTAGTGTAGGGTGTAGTGTTATGGCCTTGTGAAGGCTGGGTGGAGGGCTAGGTGTAGGTGTGGCCTAGGTGAAGGGCTGAGTGGAGTCTAGTGTAGGTGTATGGTTAAAGGCTAGTGAAAGGCTGGGAGTCTAGGTGTAAGGTATAGGCTATTGAAGGCTGGGTGGAAGGCTAGTGTAGGTTAGGCTAGGTGAAGGCCTGAGTGGAATCTATGGTGTAGCTATGTCCGAGAGGCTGGGTGTAGGTAATATGAGGCGTGTAGGCTAGGTGTGGCAAATATCTACCCGTGGGCAAAAAAAATGACCTGTAATACGGCAAGGTCAAGGACTTAAATATCAGGTCAACAAGGTTACGACATCAAAAAAAGGCTAAGCCCTAAAGACAGATCAAAAAATTTACGTGGGCAAAATTG
>JABUQX010118017.1:0-7500 GCA_015478945.1 Trachelipus rathkii
ATGCTTGAAAAAGTGTGAATAGGGTACGTTTTGTACGAAGTGTTAGGTAATTTACTGCTGTTGTTAAGTGCGGAAGTTTATTAATGTTAGTAGTTTATTCATACTAAGTTGTATTAGTTTGTCGTTGTACATTATATTCCTAGTTCAGGTTATATTATGTTAGCTTTTTTAATGTAAAAACTTTGTTGCGTTAGAATATATTCGATGGTTAATATATATCAAACCTATTTTTGTGTTTTATGTTTATCCGAAATGATACTCGAAACGTGACATGAATCAATAGATCAATAGACTGGCAGGTCATGGGGGAGAGGTGGAGGTTGATGGTTCGATTTATCGATCTTACTGATTTCACGATTTATTTCGTTTTAAAAATAAAACTAATGCAATTTACTATGATATTTTATTCAAAGAACTTATTTTTATGTTATGTTTGGATAAAACTTTGTTATGTTTACATTTATTCGTTGGTCTGTATGATAATTAGACAAGGTTATGATAAATTTTTGTTAAATATTACTGTGTCAATGTAAAATTAACGTTAATATGTTAGAGATATGCTTGGAAAAAGTATGAATAGGTTACGTTTTTATGCAATGTTATTTACTTTACTGGTATTAACTGTGGAACTTTGTTAATGAGAACAGTTTATTTGTGCTTAAGTTGTGTTAGTTTGTCGTTGTACATTATTTTCTTAGTTCATATGATGCTATGTTAGCTTTATTAATGTGAAAACATTGTTATGTTAGCATATATTCGATGGTTAGTATATCAAGAACTCATTTTGTGCTATGTTTATCCGAAATGATACTCGAAATGTGACGTGAAATCAATAGTGTTAATGTAAAATTAACATTGATATGTTAGAGATATGCTTGAAAAAGTGTGAATAGGTTACGTTTTGTACGTTGTGCTAGGTACTTTACTGTTGTTAAGTATGGAACTTTGTTAATGTTAGTAGTTTATTCGTACGTAAGGTAAGTAGGCTTTGTCATTAAAATATATTCAGTTCTGGTAATGCCATGCTAGCTTTATTAATGTAAAAACAATGTTACGTTAGCATATTTTCGCTGGTTAGTATAAAGAACTTATTTTTATACTATGTTTATCCGAAATATTACTGATATGTGATCCAACTATTGACTAATAGATTCAAGATCTACCAACGGGTGGGTAGGGAGAGCTGGGGCCTGTGGTTCGGATTTACTGATTTACTGCTTTAAATTCGGTAAACTGTTACACTTTCATATTTTATCCTAAAGAACTTATTTTTATTGTATGTTTGATGAAAACTTTGTTATGTTTGCCATTATTTGTTGGGGTGATTCATGATATTTAGGTAAGGTTATGATAAATTTTTGTTAAATATTACTATGATAATGTAAAAACTTTGTTACGCTAGCATATATTCGTTGGTCTGTATGATAATCGGATAAGGTTATGATACATTTTTTGCTAAATGTTACTGTGTCAAAGTTAGATTAACGTTAATATGTTAGAGATATGCTTGAAAAAAGTATGAATAGATTACGTTTTGTATGCACGGTTAGTTACTTGCTGATATGTTGGTGAAACTTTGCTTTCATTGCAACAGTTTGCCTCCGTGCGTAAGTTGTGTTAGGTTTGTCGTTGTACATTATTTTCTTAGTTCATGTTACGCTATGCTAGCTTTATTGATGAAACTTTATTACGTTAGCGTATATTCATTGACCAGTTACTTTACTGTTGCTAAGTGTGGAACTTTAGAGTTAATGTTACCAATTTATTAGCCAGAAGTTTAGTTAGGTTTGCTGTAGAGCATGGGGCATTAATATATTCCTTTAGTTCAAGGATGCTATGTTATAGCTTTATTAATGAAAACTTTGTTACGTTAGCATATATTCGTTGATCAGTGTATAAAGAATTTGTTTTCATGTTATGTTTAACTTAAACGATACTCAAAATACGAGTTGAATCAATAGATCAGTGGTTAAGTTGTTAATGATAGCTGTTTATTTGTCTGGTTGTTATGTAATAAGTATGTTATATTCGTAGTTTAGCTTTACTGAGGATAAAACTTTACTATGTTTGTATTTATCTTTTAGGTATTATGGTACTTTGTTAAGATTAGGGTGAACTTTATGTTGAATATTACCATGTTAATGTAAATTAACATTGATATGTTAGAGATAGGTTGACAAAGCGTGACTAGGTTACGTTTCTTTGTACGCTATGTTTGTTACTTTACTGTTGTTAGGTGCGGATCTTTGTTAATGTTACCAGTTTATTCGTGCGTAAGGTGTGTTAGGCTTGTTGTTGTACATTATATTTCTTAGTTTATTTGATGCTATGTTAGTTTTATTAATGTGAAAACTTTGCTACGTTAGCATATATTCGTTTATCAGTGTATAAAGAATTTGTTTTCATGTTATGTTTAACTTAAACGATACTCAAAATACGAATTTGATCAATAGATCATTGGTTAAGTTGTTAATGATAGCGTTTATTTGTCTGGTTTGTTGGTGTGATAAATATGTTAGTATTCGTAGTTTATTTCTTACGTAGTGATGGGCAAACCTACTATGCCTTAGATTATCCTTAGGTATTATGGTACTTTGTTAAGATTATGGTGAACTTTTTGTTAAATATTACAATGTTAATGCAAAATTAACATTGATATGTTAGAGATATGCTGCAGTAAAGCTTCAATAGGTTATTGCCTTGCAAGCTTGCGTTAATTACCTTTACGTTGTTAGTGCGATTCCTGGTTAATGTTACTGGGTTTATTCGCTCGTGTTGTATTTGGTTTGTTGTTGTACATTAAATATACTGATTTAGGGTATGTAAACATGACAATTTTAGTAAAAATATGACTTGAATCACAGATCAATAGATCACTTGGATCACATGAATGAAGAGGTGTGCATGAGATGGTGGTTTGATTTACTGATTTAATATTTACTGCTTTAGGGTATGTAAACGTTACAATTTTAGTAAAAAAAATCAATAGATTTATAGATCAATAGATCAATAGATCACGATTGGACAGGAGGGTGGTTGGATTGTGGGTTTGATTTGATTTACTGATTTACTGCTGTAGGGTATGTAAAAACTTTAATTTGTTAGTTATAAACATAAAAGAATAAGAAATTTCATTTATTTATTTATTTTTTCTTGATGGTTCTGAAACCATTATTTTCGAAATCTACAGAACCAATAACATATAGGACATCAATATTGTATCATTACACAAATATTTAATAACTTGGCACCGCAGTGGCTCCAGCACACCGGTGCGGCTGTCAACTTCTACTCCTCTGAGTCAGACTCTTCTCCATTCTTTCCTTCTCTTTATTCTTCCTTCTCATACTTCTTCCTTCCTCCTTCGACCTCTGTTTGCACTCAAAGCTCTTTTTCAGTTAGACTCCTTCTGTATGGGGCCCTAAACACCTATACGGACTTATTACCATCATATTCGAGATCTACGGTTTCGATAGCCTATATAAACACACCAACATTGTATCATTACAATTTTATTAACTCAGCACCGCAGCGGCTCCAGCACCGGTGCCGGAGCCAACTCCTCAGATTCCAAATACCAACTCTTTCTAGAAATTCAACTCTGAATCCTCACTAAATTTCAGTCTTATATTGAACACTTCGATTTTAAAGGGATGGAGTCCTCAAATATTCCAGGTAACCTCTTCTGCTGACGAGGTTGTCACCATCTAACACCCTCCAAATTTTATCCCCAACACGATAATTCTAAACCTTGAGATATATCGGAGCCATAATGAGCCGCAGCCGGAGTCTGCAATTTGATTCCTTCTGCTTAGTCCGATAGGCTCCTCTCGGTTATTTCACCTATATATAATATATAAATATATAGGAGTCGGAAATCGGAGATCGGAGTCGGAAGGGGACGGAGCGGTGTGGAGCGGTGCGAGCAGGTGCGGAGCGGCGCGCAGCGGTGCGGCGCGGTGCAAAAAGATCGGTGTGAGCTGAAAGACTGGAAGGAGACGCCAGAAGACACGCAGTGTTTAAAGGATAACTCAGGCGAACCCTTCGGATCACTTCACTTAACATAATAATAAGACAATAATAATAACAATAAGGAATGTTAATAATAATGATTTAATAATAATAATAATAAGAATAATAATAATAAGAATAATAATAATAATACATTTAAACCAAATATAAACAATCACCTACCAGAGTGACCTCCCGCTGATCTCATAATAATGAATCGTTGTCTAGAATCCAACTGATCCAATTGAACCTGGATATATGTCACTGCTGGCATGGTAAGGCCATGTCCTCCCAGAAGATCCGTATTCATAACTGATTTATTGCTATCTGCTGATGTCAGAAGATAGTGTAAGCAATAAAACAGAAATTAATACAAATGAAAAGTAAATAAACATAAAATGAAAAATAAAGAAATAAATAATAATAATAATAATAATAATAATAATAATAATAATAATAATAATAATAATAATAATAATAATAATAATAATAATAATAATAATAATAATAATAATAATAAATAATAATAATAATGAATAATGAAGAATAATAATAAACAATAATAGTAATAATAATAATAATAATAATAATAATAATAATAATAATAAAAATACCTAATAATAACATGATTAATAATGATAGCTAGTTTTGATTTCTGACAATAAGAATATTAATAATACATAACAAAATAAATAAAAACAAATTAAAAAATAATTACGTAACCATTACCTTATTAAAACACGTGTTCTTACAGTTATCACCTGGTAAGAACGAATCGTCGCTATCCTTCTGCAGACGACGAACTTAGGACCTGATATTACTACTTTCATATACAGAGTAGCATATATATATATATATATATGTTATATATAACATATATATATATTATTATTATTATTATATATATATATATATTATTATTATTATAATATTATTATTTATTATTATTATTATTATTATATATATATTATTACCTTATTATATTATTATTAGATATATTACTATTATTGTTATTATTGTTATGTGTTATTATTATATATATTAGTTATTATTATTACATATTATTATATATTATTATTATTATTATTATATATAAATATAAAGAAAGAAAGAGAGCAGTATATATATATACATATTATTATTATTGTTATTGTATATATATATATATATGTTATATAAATATATATATATATATATATATATATATTATTATTATTATATATATATATTATTATTTAGTATGTTATATGGTTATTATATATATTACTTCCATATTACACATACATATTACATATATACATATATATATATATATATATATATATATATTATTATTATTATTATTATTATTATTACATATATATATATTATATATTATAATATTATATATATATATATACATATATGATATATATATATTATTATTATTATATTATATATATATATATTATTATATTATTATTATTATTATTATATATATGGTATATATATATATAAATATATTACATATATTATTATTATTATACATTATTATTATTATATACATATTATTATATATATATATTTATTATTATATTATATATATACATATATTATTTGTTGATGTTATTATTATTATTTATATTATATATTATTATTATATATTATATTATTCCTATATATATATATATTATATATATATATATATTATACATACATATATGTTATTGTTATATATAGTATAAAGAGGTTATATATTATATATTGTTATATGATATATATACATATTACATTTTTTTACATATATATTATTGTTGTTGATATTATTATTACATATATTATTATTATTATATATTATTATATATTATTGATATTATTATTATTATTATTATTATTATTATTATTATATATATATATAGATATATTATATATATATATTATTATTTTATTTATTATTATTATATTTATTACTATATTATTACATATATTATTATTATTATTGTTATTATATTATATATTATATTAATATTATTATTGTTATTATATTATATATTATTATTATTATATATATTATTATTGATATTATTATTATTATATATATTATTATTATTATTATTATGTTATATTATATATATTATTATATATATAGTATATATATATATATATAGGTCAAAGCATCCTTGAAAATCATGCATGTAACTAAAAAAACTATAACAGGTACACGAAAATAAATATCATTTAATTAATCAGGAGTTTTTACCCTGAAATTAAAAATAATAAAAATAACGCTTTTTAAAATTTTAAAATTGAAATTGTTGGAAAAATTACAGTTTTTTGATAAATCAAAGATGCGGCTTACTCCCGAGTATGCACGGAAAGTTGTCACAAGTTGAATTTCAAAATGAACGAATACCCACGGGTAAACAAGAACGATAGATAGAGTCGTAGCCTTCGGCTCCGGGGATTTATTGGTAAACTGTCCCCCCTGTCTTCCTGATATCCGCTTAAAACCCCTAAAATGATAGCAAAAGAAACATAATATTTTCTCCAAAAACGGTATTTGGCAACTTTTACTCTCGAGACTACTGCAGTTTTCAAGGTCAACCAGAGTTTACATCGTTATTTCAGTCTAAGATATTGGCCAAATTTTAAGAAAGGTTGCTTGTTTAAAATATTAGAATAAAAATACTTTTTTTTTAAGTTTCCTGATTAAACATTCCTGAATTGCATTGTTATTTTATTTTCCCAGATGTTATGTTTTCTAGTTACACGCCCGAACCTTCGGGATGTTATCAGCAGTAGTATATATATATACATATATATATAGCGTATATATTATTATTATTATTATTATTATTGTTATGTTATTATTGTTGTTATATATATATTATTAAGCATATTATATAGAAGAGTTATATTATTATTGGTTATATATATATTATTATATTATTTTATATATTATATTGTTATGTACATATATATGTTATATAGTATATATATAAAGATGAGAGTATATATATATATATTATATATATATGTAGTTGGTTATTGTTATTGGTTACATATTATTATTATTATTATTATTATTGTTATTATTAGAGCGTTATTAAGGCTACAGCATATTTATGTCATTACTCATACATTATATATTACATACAGCATATTATTATGCTGTAGGTATATATATATATATATATATATATATATATATATATATATATATATATATATATATATATATATATATATATATATATATATATATATATATATATATATTTTTTTTTAGAGATAAACACCATCACTCACGGGCAGAGCCCTAATCAAGGAGGAGGTGTACTCGTTTAACGTCCGAGCAGGACGAAGCCAAGCCAAGGGGAGAATAGCTCACATTCTTCCCCACCCGACCAGTTTGAACCTGGGACCCTTCGCTTTGTTTGGCGAGTGCTCTACCACTGAGCTACCGGGCGCTTTTTTTAATAAATATAAAATATATATAAAAAGAAAAAA
>JABUQX010118017.1:12500-19200 GCA_015478945.1 Trachelipus rathkii
AAGTTCAATTCTTTAATTCTGGATATAAGTTTCTTCACGAAGACTAAAATATTGTCTTGAAGAATGGTTGGAAACAGAGGTCTGAGGGTAATAAAGGTGTCTTTCCAGTGACACCTTGGATTGGTGAGTATCCGTATTCAGTTGGAATGCAGCGAAGACTGAAGAGGATTATAGGTAAGGAGAGTAACCAGTCTTCTTTCTAAGCCATGATTACAGTTTTAAAAGATCGATGAAAATGCTCTATCAGGGCATTTGCATAAGGGCGGTAAGCAGATGATCTAAGGCTATAAAAAATGAGAGAAGACAGTCCTGTGAGAGTTCGCTTTCAAATTTCGGTCGTCTATCAGTAATGATAGATAGAGGGACGCTGGATCTTGATATTCTTTGTAGGAAAGCGAAAGAGACTTATTTAGTTGTGGTGTTTTGAAGTGGGTTCAACCCATAGTGTGCTTTAATCTTTACAAATAAGAAGATTTCGAAATATTGACGAAGATCCTGCATTTATAAATGTCGGAGGTAAGGATTCATAAATACAAATGTGGACAGTTTCAAAGCACTGATAATTAATTTACAATGAAATGATTTGGTTGCATTTGTATGTCGATGATTCTTTTAATTTTGATATTGATTGTAAGATTGAGTATATGTATGAATTTCTTTGACCTTACTGAGGCAAAATAGAGATTCTTCACCAGTCGAAGAGAAGCTTTGATACCTGGAGAAGACATGCTTTTGAGATCTTGAAAAACTTATTTGCGCTTTTCCTTAGGATGAGAAGTAAAGGTATCACACCCAATTTGAAGATTGTCGTGGAGTTGAAAATGCACGAAGCTTCGACTTGTAAGATTCTAATTCTTCATTAGTAGCTTGTGAGCGTGCTGTACCTGGAAGATCAACTAGATCAATGAAAGTAGAACATATTAAAGGTGATAAAGCATCAGCTACTACGTTTTCTGATTTTCTTAGGTGTGAGGATGAAGATACGTAATCCAAGATGATGGAAAGATGTCTTTATGGCAATTGCTCCTCCCTGGGTATCTGCTAGCAAAAGGTTTGTGATCTGTACATAGGAAAACATTTTTACCATCCAGAACACGCTCGAAGTGAGAGGCAGCATAATTGGCGGCTACGAGTTCTCTGCTGAAGAGGGAATACCGTAATTGTTCTTTAGTCAACTTCTTACTGTAGAAATCAATATTCACTGGTTGACCTTCAATCATCCAATGAATTGCAGCTCTGATGGAAACTTATAAAGCATCAGTGACCAGTTGGAGATGAGTGACATTCAGATGAGAGAGCTGAAGAGCCGATGCGACAGCAAAGACAGTTTTAATTTTCGGAAATTTTTTAAAGAATTCAGAAGATCAAAAAAGAGAACTAGATTTATTAAAAGAGAGCTTGGTCAATTCAGAAAGAAGGTAAACAAATTAGCAAAATTAGGAAATAATAAACGGTAATAACTAACAATGCAAAAAAGTGACGAAGACTGGAATAGTCACTTAATCGCTATTATTTGAAATGCGAAAACCAAGGAAAAGAACGCTTGCAATTCGAGAGTTTAATGCGAAGTTATTTTTTTTTTAAACGAGTCAACACCTTTAGTGATATTTTGAAAATTGGAGGATATTGAGTAATCTGTGGTTAAGGCGTCATCGAGAAATACTCTCAAGCTGTATGTAAAGGAGAGAGAGAGAGAGAGAGAGAGAGAGAGAGAGAGAGAGAGAGAGAGAGAGAGAGAGAGAGAGAGAAAGAGAATGTTCCATTGTAGTAAAAATACAGTGGATGAGTTTGACAGTCCAAAATTAATCTAGTGAGGCAGAATTGTCCCTTTTGGGTGCGAAGATCGAGGTGCGGTTGGGAGTCCTTTTCAATTTCTAGGGCATGATATGTATCGAGGAAGTCAACCTTGGTAAAGAGAGAACATTTACCTAATCTGTTGAGGAAATCGTTTATACATGGGAGAGGATAGCGGTCAAAAATTGTGTGAGGGTTTTCTGTATTCGGCTACGATTCTGGGACGACAGGAATTCTTTTTGGGGGTTACAAGTCGAGGAGAGCTATTTGGAGAAGAGATTGGTTTTAGGTAACCTTTTGAAGGGAGTTTGTGAACAATTCAGCTTTCTGTGTGTGATATTGTAGACGATATAGTACCTTTGGGGCGTCTGGTTTCAGTTGTAGGGAGAATTTTTGTTGAGGACAAATGGAAACTTCGTCATCCTCGAGTGCGATGATGCCTCTATTTGAGAGTAGCAGTTGTAGTAACTGATCAAATAATTTTGGGTCGTGTAAAAGAGTATCCTTTGTTGCGTTGTCTTTTATAGACAAGGTGAAAATTTCTTGGTTGGTGGAAACGAGTTGTGTTGTGAATAGGCCTTGACTAGACGTAGAAATATGTGCATGAAGGTCGTTATTGTATCATCTAAAACTATGATTGGGTTTGCAGTGGATATTAGGGAGTTCGTTTGTAATATTTGGGGAAAATTGCTTAAGTTAATGATATCTATTAATATGTTGCTCTGAGTGCATGTGCTGAGGATACTGCCGGCGGGAAGATAGTTATTTATGTGAGTATTATTAGTTGACAAAACTAAGTTTTCTGAAGGGTTTTTGTGAGCTGAAGAGAGAGCATTAAGAGAAAGAGTTGTTTTAGAGCGTGGATGAATGTCGGTGGTGGAGGTGGTATAGAAATTGTATGTTATATCCAAGTCTATTAATAGGTTGTGTGAGAGGGAGACATCATCTGAATATAAAGGGGCAATTGGGTCGTTAGTATGGGATTGGGGCTACGGGAGAGGAATAGTAGGGTCTACGGAAACTATGGTGCTTGAAGTGAGTGAGCTAGAAATTGTATTTTCATCATTTTGAAAGATGGGATGAGAGATATGCTGTTGTGGTTGAGGAGGTGAAAGTGTGAGCGATGAGAAATTTTTGTGCGAGGAACGTGAATGAGTAGGATAACTGAAATGGTGAATAATGGGTGAAGGTAGGTTTGTTATTTATATCAACGACCAGCCTAAAATTTTTGAGGTCGAGAGAGATGGGAACATTACTAAAAAGGTTAGCACCATAAAAGGAAATCGGACTAAAAAGAGCTGAGTGAATCGTGGGCACCATAAAGGTCTCTAGGAAATGGGATGCTGCAATGTATGTTTTTAAATCGATTTAAATCGATCATTCCTAGTTGAGGAAAGTGTTTTAAATCGTTATCGTTGAAAGTGATTGGAGAATTTAGGAAATACGTTGGACCCGCTGTGTTGCAAGGTTGATATGTTTTGTGGTATTAGGTGTTAAGGTAGGGGCAGGTCGTGTTGAATGTGAGGAAAGAGAAATTTGATTCCTGATTGTTATGTGTCTGAGTTTCTTGTGTCCTCATTAATGTAGAAACAAGGTTTGGTTGCGATGTTATTAAATGTTGAGTATGGTGAGGTTTAAAGTGTATGTGAGGAGAGAGGATCGTGATATAATGATTGTGAGGGTGTTTAAACATTTGTATTATAAGTGGGAGTAGAATAGCTAATATTAGAATGATTAAAATTCGTTTAATTATCAGTGAAATTATCAATATTATTCCTATCCACTGTACTAAGATTAAAAAAAATGCATTCAGTCGTATCATTACTTTTAAGGGTATTTATATATGGGTTTGGAGATGCAATATGGGGGGTTCAGAGATTGGGACGAGCGTTGGGACAAAATCTCAAGCACAAAAAATTTTACGGAATATATTCATAATTTTGCTGATGATCGGAATGTCTAGGGTGAAGGTGGTGAGATTGGGGGGGATGTTGTTGCATATCTGGAAATAATCGTCGTTTGATGAGATAGCGTGATCTTCTTTTGTTGAATTCGGATTTGTTTCCTCTCCTGGGATGTTTGAGGAAATGATTTTTTTTATTATTTTTGAATATACTCCTTCGGGAATCTCAATTTTCATGGTTGAGTGCTGTAGCAGGGAAGCGATTTTGACTTATTTCTTGTTTGTAACGTGGATGTCGTCCTTGTTGTAGGTAAGATTGGGAGTAAGGTTGCACCCCTCTATATTGTGTGCGATTTATTCCGCTCGATTTTCAAAATCATTCTTTTAATCTTTCTTCAATTTGAGGTGTTATTGGGACGTGTTTTACTTTGAAATTTGGGTTTATGGGGTTTAATTTTGAGTTTTGGCATTTTCGCGTAGAACCTATTATGTGATATTGGTAACATATGTGACAATAAGGGTTGAATGGGTATTGGCTGTTGAGGTGCACTGATTCACAATGGTAGCATATTTGAGATGATTGTCCGGTGTTTGGGCTAGGGCGGGGAAAAATGGTCGTTGTTCTTGATTTGCCGATGGTATCTTCTGAGGGAATGAAAGTTTTTGTATGTGTTGATTGGGAGATTTCGGTCTTGAGAATATTCTCCTTTTGCTGCAGAAGCTGACTGTTGCGTAGTCTGTAGCCGTAGTAGGAAATATGTAGAGTCGGCCATTCGATTTTTGAAGAACTTGTTGCATCTGTTTTGGAATTGAAAGATCGTAATCGTATTTTTTGACAAATTGTTTTCTGTAATCTTTTAGGTGATGTGGTATTTGTGAATAGAGAAAAGTTTGTTGCTATGGCATTTGTTAATTTTTCTGGAAAGTTGAGTGAGCTATCCTTTTCCTTTAGTTTATCTAAAAATCATTGACCAATTTTTGTAGAGATAGTGCGCTGAAAGATAAGGTTACTTGAGCACTCCATTTAAATTTTAATATTTGTTCAAATGCTTCGAAGTTGAGTATCAGCAAACACTTCGAATTTGTTTAACCGTAGGAGTTGTGGATTGGAGTTTAGAAGAGGCTTCTGAATTCACCATCTGTTAAGTGAACTTGGCCATACGGGCTTGTATAAATAATTTTTGTTCTTTATAGTGTGCATTGTTTGATGCTAGAATATTTTTATCTGTGACGTCCTCTAACCAGCGTACGAAGCTTGGAGCCCTTTTTCACAAACATAAATTTTGTATCCGTCCTGTGAGGACGAGTTCGTTTTTAGGGACGGCCACGAACAGTCGATGTGTGGATTTGAGAGAATTTATGGAGGAACCAATCTGAGGTTTTTATGCGTCAACAAGTCTTATTTTTCGTATTAATCAGTCCGTTCATATTCTTCTGGACAAGTAGTTTCCTTAAAGAGTAGTATGGAGTTAGTTTGATCTATCTCGTAAGAGAATTTAACCTGGTCGGTCTCTACATAGGAATGCAGCCAACTTTCACACCAATCGCTCCTGTCTACGTATTAATAATGGCATTAAAATAATAAATCTTCCAACTTCCAATATATTTATGTACTTTGTAATAACTCAAGACCAACGTAAACCTACATTAATTGGATATAAAAAGGAAATAGACATAACATAAAGGAAAGATATATCATCAATCAGAGAAGATAACATATAGGAAATCTTTCCGTGTAATCAGCGTAAACGTTAGCTCCTGTGGAATCTGTATAATTAATGTAATAAACTGAGCGATTATTAAACATTAACAATTAATTAATGTTCGTGTGTTAAAGTGAATCACATTTATCAACAAAATCTGCAATCTCGTAAAAACGAGTTCATAGTTATAGGTTATAACCTGCTAAATCCAGGGGTGTTTTTCTTTGATATATAATCCTTGTAAATAAAAGATTTCCTGTACAATTTTATTTAAATAAAATGTTTAATAGACAAATTCAGCGCACCTCTAATCGCGTGGTGTGTCTTTTTTTCTTACAATTACAGATTGTTAAAATAAAATATATGATAAATACAATAAAAATAATATATGCATAAATAAGAAACCTATATTAAAAATGGATGAATAATTAATATGTTAATACATAAAAAGTATTAAAAAAAGAAATAAAAATAGACAAGCACACAATTTAAAAGAAAAGAAATTACAAAAACAAATAAATACAATATTGTTGTTTAAAAATATACAGCAGCCACATCCATATTTTGCCAAGGCTTTTATGTGGACGCTCAGTCAGTAACAACCAACAATAAACTAAAGGGGGTAAAGAGTAGTCTAACATCGCAAAACGTCGGCAGATAGTTATAAATTGGAGAGCTGATTTAATCTTAATGTGTATACAAAGATAAAGGGTAAAGGTCGGAGGGAGAGGGCAATGGTAATACAGGCGTGGGTTTGACTTTTTCCATTTATTTAAAATACTATTTAATTATTCTTATGTAATATTTTTTTAATTTTTGTATTTATGTTAGTTTACAGTTATATATTTAATTTGCCAGCCCATGCATTTTGAAAGGGCATATGGCCGTGGAGTGGTGTGCCATTAAAAAAAAAAAAAAAAAAACAAAAAAAAAAGAAAAAAAAAGAAAAAGAATAAAAATAATGATACTGGAATTAAAGAACGAACGCTAATAACAAATAAATAAAGAAAGAACATAAATTGGGTTTAATTAAACAATTTTTTTCAATATTTAGATTAGCTTATTATTGTTGGGAGATGCTCAAGAATTATGTTTAAGGGACGTATTGAATCCCTGCCTTTTTTTTTATCCTGTGGTCATAAGTAGAACCAAGAAGATGTGCGATCCAGAACTTAGGGATACATGAATTGAGTGTTTATAATATAAAATAAATAATCATATTTTCAATAACAATTAGGTATATAATATTATAAACATTATAATCAATATAAAATAATTATTATAAAATAATTAATATAAT
>JABUQX010118018.1:0-17500 GCA_015478945.1 Trachelipus rathkii
CAGAGAGACGATATATATCTTTACAACTCTTAAAGCAGTAAAGCAGTTAAACAATAGAGGTTAATTATTACCGTAACACCTAGGGGATTAGTAATGTCTCCTTTGTTTTACTGGCTTTATACTGCTAAGACTTTCTGCTTATATACTGCTTTAATCTCATTTTTTACTGCTTTATACTTTATCTGTTTTTATCTTGCTTTAACTTCCTGTTCTTTAGCTGCTTTTAAACTTTTCTGCTTTACTGCTTTTAATAACTTTCTGCTTTTAATTATTAACTGTTTTAAACTTTTCTGCTTTTTACTGTTTAAAAACTCATAGTTATTTTTATAACTATTATGTATTTTTTATTTTGTTTTTTTAATTTTACTTTTTTATTTTATTTTTATTATTATTTTTATTTATTGTTCTATTTATATTTTTTATTATTTTTATTTATTTTATTTTTAATTATTATTTTTATACTTTAGTGTTATTTACTTCTATGATATTTGTTTATTATTATTTTTAGAAAACTACACACTCACACACACATCATCTTTTTTTTTTTTTTCACACACACACACACATTTTATCAACTACACACACATTTTTTTCTTTTTTCACATATTATTTTATTTTTTTTTTTTCTCTTATTTTCACACATTCCACTATCACACACACACACACACACACACACACACACACACACACACACACACACATCTTTCTTCACACACACTTACACTCATTATTCAGAGATTCAATTCTACATTATGCACAGCTTTATACACACATTCATCTATGACACTTACTATTTTTCCTTAGACACTTTACGATTTACACTTATACACATGTGGTCACACACACACACTATTTCCATCAGCGCACACACACACACACACACACACACACACATCACTATCACTTACACTTTATACATCCACTAATTCACTTTGATACTTTATATCATTCACATTCACTATGACACTTACATTTGTCCATAGACCATTCTTTTAATTTTACACTTACACTCACAACACAGATTTTATCTTTACAATTTTTACTGACATAGAATTTACTTACAACTCCACATCAGTATTACTTACACTCATCACACTAGATATTTACTTACACACACAGATTTACTTACACAATACACACAGATTTCACACACACACACACATCTATCATCCCACGCACACATCACTTATCACATATAACGTATACATTTTATTATAAACATTTTTATGTTTTCATATTTAAATCACATGTTACTATCTTATATTACTCCATTTCAAATTAACTAAAATTACATTTTAAATTATTAAAAGTTCTTAGATGATAAGTCAAAGATTATTTTTATGAACTGTATTCAAATTTTAATTTTTATACTGATTAATACTTTTTGTTTATATAAAATTATAACTTCTAGTATTATAATATAATCTTTATACTAATATATTTTTTTATGAAATTTTATTAAAAAACTATATTTTACGTACCTTTAAGCAATAAATCAGTAAGGTCAGCCCCCAGACTAGTCTCCTCTACCATCATCAGCTATGCCTACTTTTTTTTTCTTATCTGACTTATCTAGCTACATCATTCTTTTAGTCCCTATCGTAAAAGTATTATTAAAATAACAAAATAATAGTTTCTATTTACTCTGTGGATCATATAAAATTCGTATCGTATTTGACTTGTGTTTATTTAAAAATAACTAATTATTCACTTTCATTTATATTATTCACTCGATTGTTAACTTAAAATACATTTCAAGTTCTTTATTTTAAAATAATTCCGGTAAGTTTTTCTTTATTATTTATTATTATTATCTAATGTACATTGAAATCCTATTCACGAGAAAACACTAATCTTCCGCACTTCCTTTAAGATATCGTATAACTGACTCTCTCTTCTCTGTAGGAAATGTGTTTGAAAATAACTACTTTATGGTCAAATTAATAGGATATATCCTTTTTGTATACTCTACGGGCGATTTTAACCTAATTCCATGTCAAAATATATTTCAAACTGATCTCCCTTTTTCTGTAAGATGTGGTGCAAATAACTATCATTAAGTCGCCCTACAATTTTATGGCTTCTAAATTTTAGGATATATATCCTTTTTGTAGACGGAGACTAGTGATTTTTATTCCTATATTCCCTTTAAGGTATTTTCAATAATAGGTTATTTTCTGTTCCGTTAGTATGAACATAGAATATCATGTTTATATTTTTTTAATAAATATATTTCTCAACTGAAAACAATGTCTCGGATCCGGTAAGAAGATACTTTACAGCAGATCGTAAAAACAAACGTTTTGCCTTACTTGTGATTGGTTCGTCGCGGTAATTCCTTATCTCTATATCTGATATCGTTATGTTGTGGTCGAGAATTATATTATCTGTCTTTTGAAAATTAACTTTGTTCTTTAATCTTGTATTAGTTATGCAGGTGGTTGTTGTTTTAATTATCTTTATGATTCCCATAACTTCTCATTTTTTATAAAATCATTAGTCATTTTAGCGTGTTAGGGGTCGTGCACATAGTGGAGGCTGAGGTTGTTGTGTATTAAGAAGTGTTTTTATTTGTAGCTAGTTGTAGACGTATTTATTTTTATAGATAAATGTAGCTTACATATGAGGAAAGTAATATTAATTTGAAATAATGGGATTGACCATAGGTTAATGATGCTACGTAGTTCTTTAATTCTAAACTCGTAATTTCAGGTCAGCAGTGAGCCGCTACTGGCCGCAGAGAGGCTGCGCGAGCCGCTCAGTACTGCGCATCGCCGAGCTTGGCGGACACCACGCGGGACAACTGCCTGGCCGTGGCGCGCGCGGCGCTGTCGACCGCGCGGCTGGAACTGCACCAGGCTTTCAGTCGGGCAGCGGGCCACCGCGCCGCGGTGCTGCCCGGCGAGGCGCAATGAGCGATCGCGGGCGTGGGATTATTATTTAGAAGCACGACGAGTACAGACACTACGGACACTTGGGTGGGCTGTTGTTTTGTTGGGCAGCACATCACTACCACAACAGTTCTATTTCACACACGACAGAGCGATACACCACCACCACACACACCCACATCACACACTGCAGCACTGCACTTACAGTTCATGCTTGGTATAGCGTAGTATCTTGTTATATAAAACATTATTTTTTATTTCATACTATTATAGTTTTTTGAGATGTTTGTATTTACTTCATTGGCAGAGTGTTATTATTTATTATTTGAGCACACATACACAACAGCGCACACATACATGCGAGCACGAGTCCACACATTCACAGTGCACGACACGAGCATTACGACACACACACATCACACGCAGGCACACCATCACAGCACTGCACACTTCCTCACGATTAGAGTATATAGTTTACTTAAGGAGGTTCTCAGTTTATTTTTTGAGTCATTAGTATATTAGCGTTATGTTGTTTATTTACGTGTCATGCCTATTCGTTGTTGAGTGTGCATGTCTATAGATTTGGAGTACACCGATAGCCAGCAACACATCACACACACACATCACACACACAGCTCAGCACACACACGCGACACCAGTAGCACCACACCGAGCACACACGAGCTGGTTGGGTGGGGGTGGGTGGGTGAGGTTGTGGGTCTTGTGGGTGTGCTTAGTGTGGGTCACAGATCACTGCCACACAGGCGACACTGGCACTTACATCATAGTAGCGTATGAGTATTTTTAAGAACATTTTAAATTTTTCATTTTATTTTTATTTTTATTATTAATAGGCTCTAGGTGTGTGAGTTGGGGTGCAGCTTTATCGATGCCTAGGTGTGTTTGAGGTTATATTTAGGAATAGGCAGCGTACGGTGCGACTGTGATCTCAGCTCACAGCTTTTTTATATGGGGGCTGGGTGTGGGATCAGCACATCTACAACGTAGCAAGGGTGTTTTGGGGTCTATTGGAGAGAGGGATGGCACACATATCTCTAGCACGTTACGACACTTATCGTCGAACTGCTCGATCTCACGTGAGTGGTCGGATATTTTCGATCTGGGCGGCCTGACTCCGGCAAGGTTGTTCAAGTGGGTCTCGGGTTTGGCGAGCTGTGTGAATAGCGATGCAGATTTAGGAGGTCTCTATGTTGTGTAGAGTGCTTCGTGCGTTGGAGTGCAATCTGTGTTGGATGCCGTCTAGTGTTGCATGCCGTGGTCAGCGGTTTTGTTGCTCTTGCTGTGTGGTATAGCCGTCAGCTGTTGTTGGATGCTCAGCTTGGAATTCTTCGTCTACCTTGAAGTGACTGTTAGCTTTTGGTTTACTGTTAGCTTTTTGTGTTTTGTTTCTACTTCCTGATCGACTTCATCATACTTTGATGGCGGTTCGATCATTGATTACGCTTACCTTTATATTAATTGATGATCTCATTCTTATATAGCAGTTACACCTTCCATAGACAATCTTTAATTTACACTTGATAACACTATACACACAACATACACATCATTATCACTATATATCTTTATTCACTACATACACACATTAATATTCGACTAGACGACTTACGTTTCACTTCCATAGCACTTACCACTCACCCATACACACAACAAATTATATATTATATTTTCATTATTGGCTGGAGAATTATTGACGTCCTGCGGTGCTGCACGCGTGCGGTCTGGATTAACGCGAATAATATTGCTGCCTAGCGAGGTACGCTACTAGTGCTGGCGAGTGACGGAACGCGAAAATATTTGCGCCTTCGCTGGCGCACGTGCCTGTCGAGCGGGGACCGGTGGACGCTCACCTAGCGGTGTGCGGTGATGGCTGTCCCTTTGCGTTGGGGCTCATGCTGAGATTATATCTACCTGTTGGTTAGCTTATGAACTAGTGTACTATTTAATATTTATATTCTATTTCTTATACGTAAAGATTAATTTAATATTCCTTCAATGTAAAGTATTTTATTAATAATATAATGTATATATTACACTTTGTTAAAATATAAACACTTTTTAATACAAATATAGATAACTTGTTGCACCGCTTAACATGACTAAAGTATGTTACTATTGGCACTTTTAATATTGATCTCTGGTGCTCGTGAGCAATTGGTAGATGAGTTCAAGAGTAGCTATCCGTGCTCTATACTGAGCGCAGTTTATAACAGAATCAAAGTTTGTTTTCAAAAGTACGCGGTGCTAAAGTATTATCATTCTCTGACAATTCTACATATTCGAATAGTATCATTTTAGAGATAAGGAAAATTACCTTTATATACTCACTTAACATCACAAGTAATAGGAAAAACAATTTCACTTTTTACCTGCTTCTTAATAAGGATCTTAACCGATCCAGCATGTTTCAGTTGAAATATATTTTTATAAAATATAATATATAAATTTTTTTTTGTCTATACGGGAAATACCTTTTAGACCTGGTAATTTAGGTATTATAAATTAGCCGTCTACAAATAAGGTATTATCTCTAAAATTTAGGCCTAAATTTAGGCCTAATGTAGTTGATTTATGCACCACATATTTTAATATACAGAATAAAGGTCAGTTATGAAATAATATTAATTTAGACCTGGAATTGGCTTAAATCGCTACTCTATCCGGTTACATAATGGAATTATCTTCTATGATTTAGTCACTCTTTATGTTAGTTATTTCACACATTATTACCAGAGAGAGAGGTCAGTATTACGTATCTGTTATAGTGACTTTAGTGTCGGGTAGTTTGTGTTATTTTCTCGTTGTATGGTAAATTGTCAATGTACATATATTACATAATATATAATATATATTATAAATGAATAAAACTACAGTAATTATTTTAAAAAACTTATTCTGAAATATTTTTTATACGTTAACATCGAGTTGAATAATATATTAATTGTTAGTGAATAATTGTTATTTTTATATTAAAAACTAAAATTTGATTATTAATATAAAATTAATTCATGTTATATATTAGGGTTAACAGAGTAGAACTTTATTTTGTTTATATTATTTATTTACTTATTATCATTTATCCAAGATTGTAATGGTGTAAAGCAGTAAGTCAAGAGAAAAAAATCTGTGGCATAGCTTTCGTTGATTAAGGGGTGCCTGGGGGCTGACTTAATTACTGCATTTATTATCTGCTTTAAAGGTTATGGTAATATAATATATGTTTATTTTTATAAAATTTCCATAATATATTTATAGTAAAAGTTATTATTTAATACTTGTAGTTTTGATGGCAGGTTTGAGTTGTACATATTTCTATAGACGAAGGAGAGTAATTAAGCAGTTAAAATAAATTCTTTGTTCAAAGTAATGTTTGATTCTTATCTTAATTATTAGAAGTGTTTTATAATCACATTCTGATAATTATAATCTTAGTTATTTATGAATGAGTATATTGGATACATCTGTAGCTATTGTTATTATTGAAATAACAACAAATAAGTTAATTATAATAATAATGTACATCGTTTTTGTATACTGATGTATGAGAGACGTGCTGGTGTGTGTTGGTGTGGGTGAGTGGTTAGTCTTTTTGCTGATGTTGTTAGTAAATCTGTGTGTGTAAGTAATCTGTGTGTGAGTGTAAGTAAATCTGTGTGAGTTTAGATTTAAATCTGTGGGATATCGTTTGTAAGAGTGATAAGTGGGTTTTGTTTGTGTGCTATGGAGTTTGTAGTGTATCGTTTATTGGAGTGTCTAGTTGGTATCTATATTGATGTTAAGGTGGTTGTCATTAGTGAATGGGTGTGTATATGTTTTAAGTATCATACGTGATTGTTTGTGTGTTGAGGTATTAGGCTTTATAGTTGTGTGTGTTGTGATGTGTGTGTGTGTGTGTGTGTGTGGTGGTGTGTGTTGTTGTTGTGACTCACATGTTATTGAGTGTTTTTGTGTTTTTTTTTGTAGTAGTTAGAGTGTGAGTATTTCTTTTGGCGTGAATGGTTTCTTTTTATTGTTCATGTACAGTATGTTTCCGATAACGGGTGAATAGTTGTGTATATATGTGGTCATTCATGTTGATTGTGTTTAGAGTATAGGTGTATATGTGTGAGTTGCTGCGTGTGTGTGTGTGTGTGTGTGTGGTGTGTGTGTGTTGTGGTGTGTGTGTGTGTGTGTGTAGTTGTGTTGTTGTCCGTGTGTGTGTGTGTGTAGTGTGTGTTGGTGTTGTGTGTGTGTGTGTGGTAGTGTGTGTGTGTGTGTGTGTTGAGCATAATATATTATTACTTTTGGGCATGAGTAATATAGCGTATTACTTATAAATATAAAGAATAATATTTAATAATATAATGAGATAAATAATTTATGAAACTACTAAGTAAAAGAGTGGTTTTTATATTATGAGAATAGAATATATGGATATAGATTAATACGAGAGGATATAAAACTATAACTGTTTCAGAGTAGAGTGAGTATTGTAGTTTATATAAGTCAGTGGGATATTCTATGAAGAGTGTAGAGAGAGAGACGAAAAGGGATCTAATAGAATAAGATTGAATAGAGTAGCATAAAAGCTAAGTAACAGTTGACCTAGCTAGTGAAATGCAGTAAGTTATAAGTTCAGTAAAAACAGAAAGTTAATTTTAGTCAGTAAAACATGAGTTATAAGCAGTAAATGAACAGAAAGTTTATAAGCATAATAATGCAAGTATCAATACAAAAGGCATTATACTATTTCCCCTAGAGTGTTAGGTAATTTAACACCTTCTATTGTTTTACTTGTACTATTACTGCTTTAGGGTTGTAATAAGATATATACTTGTTTTTAATAATAATTTCGTACATATTTTATTATTTTCTTTTATTTTTTTTTGTTTTTCTTCTTAATTGTTTAAATATTTAGTAATTTTATTTTGAATTTAAACCAGTTTTGTCCTAAAATGTATTTTTCATTTTGTTTACAGATTTTACTTCATATCACTCTTCATGTCTTAAGTGTTTTGTGTGGAGCAATTGTTATTATATTTTTTTTTTAGTTTCAGTTAAAATTTGTTTAGTATTTTATATTTTGAGTGGGATTTTTTTTTTTTGGGAGTTTGAACTGTTTTATTTTATTTAGTTTGTTGTGTTCTTTGGGATTTTTTTGATTATTAATATTTTGATTTTCACAAACGCGACAAATTAGGACTGCTATTTCTTAAATAGTAGGAATTTCATATTCTGGAATTAAATAATAGAGGTATAAATCGATCAAGAGATATGATATTGATAGTAGAAGATTGACCCTAAAGGAAATCTCAATATAAAAAATAGAGTAATACATAATGTTAATAAATATACTTTGTTGATTTAATATCAGTAAGCAGGAGTTTAAAATTCAGTGATATATATGGGCGCGAGAGAATCTATAAATTCAGTAAGCAGTTAGAGTTATGTAGGTAGTCGAGTAAATTTGATCATGAGTAAAGCGAGTAATAATGTCTAGTTATGTTTTAATTACGCAGTACATTTGAGTTAAGAGTAGATTATAGTCCAGAGTTATAAGCATAAATGCGAGTAAGATACTATGTATAGTCATTACTTTAATCCCTCTATTGATTCAGGTAATATATCGAGCCTCTTTGTCTGTGTTTTTGTCGCTTTCGTGACTTTAGAGGTAGTAAAGTATTGTTTTTATATTAGAGATATTTTCTGTAGCAATTGTATTGCGTGAAAAATGGAGAGTGTTGTTTGATGTGAGTATCAGACACTCTGAATTTTTTTCTTCTTTACATACAATTTTTTAAAAAATTTATAAATTAAAAAGTATTAGGTAAAAGTATAAGTAAAAATAAATGTTAATAAATATATGTTGTAAAACAGTAAGTCTGTAATGAGTTACAGTTTAGGTTCGCGAAATGGCTTTTAATAAAAAATGCCTTTAAGCCCCAAAAATAAATAGAGAAAAATGAAATATAGAGAATATGAATGACTTTAGTATATATACTTTTCTTTGTTCAATTCGTCGCATCGGTCTGTGGTCTGTCACTGTTGGGTGCGGGCCTCTCATCGCTTGCGGAGGGCCTTTGCTGCGTCCCTGTTAGTGGGTCAGCTTAATGGATTGGAAGCGTTAGCATATATTATTATCTTCTGTTTCTATTTTGATTGGGTAGAGATGAGCGAGCGGAAAAGGTGAGGTCATTCTAACTATATGAATCACAACTATAGCAGATTGTGTGATGTATTCTTTTTAATAGATGAGCGTTCTATCTATAGATTTGGAGTTCTCGTTCATTTGAGATGAGAGCGCGTGTGCTATTAATTTTAAGGCCTATATGCTGAGTCTACATTAATGCTTGAGGCGAGTGCATGTCTTGAGCGTTGTTATTCTGCGAGGCAATCAAAGATGCGGATGCAGGCATTAGTTGCTGGGTTGGGAAGAGCAGTTGTCTCGTACATATATTGAGTTGTGTTTTGTGAGTTGTATATGTGGGTATGTTAGTGGTGTATGCCGTGCGGTGGTGTGGGTTATGACGAGGTGGGGTATATGGTTATATTGTGTTGAGATGTATATGTTGCTGCGAGAGGTGTTGTAATATTCAGTGATCTATAGAGTGAATAGTTTGTGTAATGTGTCGTAGTGTATTTTGCTGAGGTGTGGGTAAACTTACTTTATAGATTTAAAAGACTAACTCATAAGTACGGTAAGTACATCCTAACGCAACTTGTATATATTATACTAACGCAATCGTATTCCTCATACCTTATTACCTAGGGTAGACACACCAATAATAGGGCTATTCTAGGCTCAGGGGTAGGCTAGTAAAAGGCTGAAAATTTAGTGGCATTTGTCTCTAGAGTTGGCACTTATGTGGCATCTTCACTTGGCACTATGTGCACTCACTTTGTGACAGCTCATTGCACTTATCACTTTGGCTACTCATTATTAGGCATTTTTTACTCCATATTGGGCATCAACTTGGCACTGTTTTTTCAACTTCTGGCACTGTTTTCCACTGGCAGTTCTTATAGATATTAGGGGATTAGAGTAACCAGTTAGGAACATCGACTTATGATACTGTCGTGAGCGTTGATTGTTTGTGTCCATGCTACAGAGCGCATAGTTAGCTGTGGGGTGCGGAAATTTGTACTCTCTATGGATATTTATGGTTGCCGTTTTCTTTTTTCGCCATTTGGGCTAAGGTGTAGAGGTGACGAATTATTTATATGTTCATTTTCAATGTTAAGAGCATCAAAAAAGGGCGCTAAGTTTCCTAAAGGAAGGGACTATAAAAATTAGCTTTTTGTGGGGTTCAAATTTTGACCCTATTGTAATCACTGTTCCAGGTGTTGTATTGTGTTGTGGACGCACGCGCACGTAATGTAACTAAGTTGTAAATGTAAAGTTTTGTCTTAATTGTGGTATATGATTTGTAAGTGCTCATAAGTTGATTGCTATTGTATATTTTATTAGTGGACATAAGTGAAATGTCTGTTATATTGTGTGTTGTTTGTGTTAAGTTGATGTGTGTGTGTGTGTTGTAGTGTGTGTGGTGTGTGTGTGTGATGTGTGTGTGTTAGGTGGTTGTGTGTTATGTGTGATGTGTGTTGTGTTGTTGTGATGTTTATGTAGCGCACGCTGTACGTGTGTAGTGTGTATCAAGTTAGGGTGAGGGGTCCCATACTATGCGTACTAAGGGTGTAGGAACGAAGTAGTGATGTGTTGCCGGTGGGTTCCTACGAGTTTGTGTGTAGGCAATGGTGTCGTGGGCAAAAAAGGAGCTCGCATTGTTGTATAGTTGAAAGTTTAGTGCCTGGAAATAAGTGAGGTCTCAATTTGCTCGTGTGAACTGATCATGTGCGATAAAATGAGGTGGCTAAGCCCACTGATTAGTATACCTTTGGCATAGAAAATTCAGACCGCTGTGTGGGCAGAAATATAAGCCGTTTTTTTATCATCGTCGAAAATTAGTGGGTGCCGTAATAGGGTTGGTTTCCGTCATCTTTACCATTTTTTGCGTGGTTGGCTTGACGGCGGTGGCATTACCGCGACTGGCGCACACGCCTGTGCTTCGAGGGTGCTAAAATTTAGTGGTGCCCGTGTTATTTGTAAGAAGATTTATTGGGTTGCGCGAACAAACGATTTACTGGTTTGGTCGATTACTCTGCAAAGAAAGAATTCGGGTTTCAAAGAGAATTCGGGTTCTTGGAGAGGATACTAAATCAGGTCTCAAAAATCTCGTGTTGCTAAGAAATTTACGGGTCGTCAAATAATTTAGGTTCGTTGCTTACAAATATATGAGCCGTGGGCGCAAGAATTTGAGCCGTCCATGGCAGATCAATTGAGGGGTTGTCGGAAAAAAGGTAATGCGTCCTAGAAAGTTCAATGCACATGCAAAGGTCATTGGCGTTAGAAATTTGGGCCCTAAGAATATGTCATAAGTTCCCAAAAAGGTCAAATAGGCCCAAAAACGGCAGAGACAAGGTATGATTGAATTATATTTTTGTGTTGGGCTCAAGATAGGTCCAGAGGTGTAGTCTTTGGACGGTATATATATTGTATATAATCACCTTTTTTTTTTAACGAAGTTAGCCTACTGACTAGAGGGTGTCTAAAATGCTCCACCTTTTTTGGTGCTTCTACTATTGTGCGAGGAGCCTGTCTTATTCCAAGGTACCTTTCCCGGATGCCATTTCGACAGGTCTCCTTGTTCCCAACAATCCCAGATTATCTAATCTCTAGCTCTCCGACAAGGTATTTCGATCTTATATGTGCATAATTAGCGCTGGAGAAATGATAATAAGAGGAGCGAATCTTAGAAATAATTATTAGCCGATAATCGGGGACTGGTTCCTTTCCCCCACCGACGAAAACGTTTACTAATAATCTAGGTGATACTGCTCGTTCCTCCGTATTGGCCACATTTTTTTTTTCCAATATCACTTCACATCCCACTATATTGTTACGTTTGACCCTCCTTTACCCTAAATTTGCATATTTTGTCGTAAAGTCATACCTCCCCAATCTTGTTTCGCCATATCTTCATTTGCATTTTCCCAGCTGGACTCTATTCTGCCGCCGTCATTTTTCTCTACTTATATATATAACCGGTCCATAACACCTTTCCAATAAGATATCCCCATATCTTATCCGAAATTTCACCAACTTTAGTAGTAACTCATTTCTTGTTTTCTACACAGAAGTGAATATATCTTCATATATTTGATTTTGTTACTGTAATAACTAAGGACTTTTATAAAATGAATGCAGAAGATGTTACTTTTGTTTAGTTTTTGTGTTTATTTTTTAATTGAAACTGATCATATTGATTTCTCTTATCTATTCTTTCTTGACGTTGATAATGTATGTTTTTTTGTTTCTTTCTCTATGTATCTCTTCGCCCAGGTGTTGTTATTTTTTTTCTAACCATATGTGGCCCGGTTGTTTGCTTTGTGCATGCCTGATGGTTGGGTTCTCTGGTACTATCTTGTACGGTTTTCATTTACAATAATTATACCGTTTTTATCAGGGTTCGTTTTATTACTATCAATAATATTTATTATTTTAATTATATTTTTATATATATAGTATATATTAGTACTATATAGTTATTATTTTATATTTATTATATATATATAATTTATATTATACTCTTCTATATATATTTATTATATTTATTATATAATATTTTTATATTATTTATTTTATATATTTTCACTGAGAGATAGCGAGAAAATAATGCATACATTGCGTAACAAGTCTTTTTAATGCTCTTCTTCAAAGTTATTTCAGATCTTTTACTTGTTAAGCAATGATAAATTTTTCGTAATTTACCTATATATTTCCATCTAAAAAGAATTTATTCTTTTAAATATGCCAATAATAAATAATATTTATAAGAAACTAGAAAAATTATAAAGAACTTTGTAAATGAACGTGTATCTAAATGATTACTTCTTAACTTTTTCATTAGGTCTGGTATATCTTGTAATAATTTCATCACCTAATTCACTTATTCTTATGTTGATTGACTATCTTATCCTGTCTTTGTTCTTCACACCCTTTCAATTTTAAAATGATACTAGCAACATACATACAAAATATGTGTGATACTTGATATTGTCGTTGGAACAACTGTTACCTTTTATTTTTTTGGATCTGGTTATTTTTTTTTTTTTTGCGTTTCTTTTTTGCGTATTTGATGCAGCCAATGCTAGTGGATATATTTGATTTTTTATATTGCCTTGTTCAATAAGATCAGTTCTTTACTACTATATAATAGTACCATTAATCATTCTACTCTTACAATCTTATGCTTTAACATCATTTTGAAACAAGCATGTATCTTCAAATAATACTTACGTCATGTCTCTAATAATTTTTTTTTTCGTAGATTTCTCACCTTTTTTTTTTAAAAGTAGTTACTTCAACTGTTTTCTATGCTCTTTTCCCTATTTATTACCGATTCTCATTGTTTTTTTTACTCTTCTTTACTCTGATATATTTTCCCATTTCCACTTATAACATCTTTTGAATTATCATAACTGTATCTGTATCTTTCTATTTTCTTTTTTGGTTTTTTTTTAGTATTTTTATATCTTTGTTTTTTTTTTTTCTTTTTTCTTGGTGGGATGTTTGCATGGTATGTTTAGTTTGCATTTGTTTTTCTTTCTTTTGTTTTCTTTTTGTTATTCTGTACTTAAGTAATATTTAATCATTGTGAGTTAGAGGTTCCTTTCTTCTTCTTGATTTCATGTTTGTAAGGTAAAGCGAGAATCTAAAGATATTTGTTACGCTTTTTTTGGTCCATATTTTCTTTTCTCTTAATTTTATTGAGATTCGTTATCTCGACACTATGTATCGTTGAAGTAGTTTTTTTTCTGTCGCGCAGCATTGTTTTTTGGGGGTTGTTTTCTGCGAAGACTACTTATTGATCTATGTTTCTCGGCGGTTTATATGTGGAGGTCTAGGCAATTTTATTCGTCTTCTCTTAGGTAATCGCTCGGTCGTCTTATTTATTCTTTTTATCATTCTAACCCTTATATATTTTCTTTCTATTAGGGGTAGTATCTATTCATTTTTATGCTAATCTTCTTTCAGTTACGCTTATATCTCCTCGTCCTTTGCAATGATTATATTTTCATTGTGGCTTGTAATCGTTTTTCTCTCTATTATTCATACTTTTCCTGTTTACTTTCTAGGCTGCAGATGTCGTTCAGCTTAGCGTGATAGTTTTTGCGTTTCGTCAATGTCATGATCATTGGAGTGTACAGCAAAAAGTGAGGTTATGTACATTGCTTCTCTATCTTAATTATTCACGCAGTTAATTTGTCGTTCAAACGTGTCGGTGTGTTCGTTACCTGTTCGGTCTTTAGCGGGGATTTAAATTTTGATGGTGGCTGAGTTCCTTTTCCGGCTGTGTGGTTTTCTTGTTGAGTGCGAGGTGTTCCGCTTGCCTAGATGCGGAGTACTTTAGGATGTGTTTTCTTTTTACTTTGCCCGATTCTCATGTATTATATGATTAAATTACTAAAGTGTACGAGAGTGAGGAAATTTATATAAAAATGAATCCTTTTGCTTGGGATTGGATTCACTTTGGTCTATATAACCTACTGCGAGTATAGGAGCGATGTACTCTTCGAGCAAAATAAGATTGAGTGTCAGTAATTATTAAATATGTTGTTTTTTCTTTTTATTTTTATTATTGCAGATTTAGTTTTTGAATTTGGATTGATAAAAATGCTTGTTAGGCGAATTTTCCAGGTGGTCGATTGTGGACTATTATTTGTATGGACAGTATTTGGTCCTTTCTTTCTTTTTTTTTGTTTTTTTTTACTTTTTGTTTGTTTTTTTTTTGGAAGTCTGCGAGCTGTCTTTTTTAATTATATATGTCTAAAACTATTTTTATTGGTGCGCTTTGCCTGAGGTAGTTTTAGGCCCATCGTGGTTGATAGTAAAAACTGCATGATAGTAGTATCGTCCTACTTTTCCGATTATCTATGAAATTTTTGTATATTTGTTCTCTCTTTTTATATTCAACTCGGTGCATGACTGTCTAATGAGAAATTTATTTAGTAACTTTGGTATTATGACACCTTTAGATTTAGAACTGGATGGCATGCGCATCTTATGTCCCATCGTCTTATTAGGTTTTGTATAATGGTTGTAAAATGGACTTAAGGGTTGCTTTTTCCTGATTTTTTAAATAGTATTTTGTTTTTAATCTTTGTTTAATTAATGTTTAGCAACATCTATGCACAGCCTGTCGTAGGTATGCTCGTAGGTTAAAGAACTAATGCAGTCATCTTGCGGTCCGTTGATTTAATCAATTCTAATTATGTATAATTGCATACCACACGCCTGAGATAGTCGTTGTAAGTTAACGATATTGATGTGTAAACTTACATTCGCAGCTATTTAATCGCAAGGTTAGTGAGTTAGGTTTAATATTTTAATACTTCACTTACGTATTGAGGTTATTCAATATATAATTGGGCGAATTAGGAGTTTTTAGTTAGGTAGGGTATTTGTTTAGATACAGTGTAATTACTATTAAGTGTATTTATTGTTTTTCTATTTTATATTTTATATAGATTGGTGTTATAATTGGTTAGTTACTTATCGGTTGTGGTAGTTATTTATTATATTAGTGGTTCGTGTTTGAGGTGTATTATATTATTAGTAGTATCTTAAGTACGCATATTATTGCTTATTTTATACTATTGTAGTAGAATATATTATTTACTATACTGGAGTAATATATATAGTGTTGTTTAATTCAGTATATGCTATGTTAGGTCTTATTATATATATATAGATTATAGTATTATATGAGTGAGTTTATCATTATATTAGGGATTGTTATAATTAGTTTCTAGGTTATCAGTATTAAATATATATTTATTGTTGTATATATATTTGTAATATAGGTGATTAGTAGTTATTGTCTTTTTTCTTGTATATAGGAGTGTATGTAGACTACTTATCTTTGTTTTGTAGTATGGGAGTACTATTAATAATTATAATATAGGCTGTACTACCTAGTAGTTTATTCTTTAGGTATATTTTTATTTTAGGCTAGTATAAGGGTTACTAATAATTATTATTATGTTCAAAATATTTTATATATATACTGTTTTATATTTATATTATATTTTTATTTATTATATAATATATATATTAGTTATAGTCATCGTTTCTATTATTGTTTATACTACTTCGCTTACTATTATCTATATATATCTCTTATATCATTTACTATATTTTTTATTTATTAGTATTATATATATACTATTATTATATTATTATATTTTATAATATTACTATACTATATCTATCATCTATATTTATATATTATATATAATATTAATATTATATATATATATATATTTGCAAGTAAATATGAACTAAGTAAACTGCAAATAATGATTGGCAAAAAAATGCTTATTTTCCTCATAAAAGGAAAATTTATCGGAATATTCACAGCGATTAATTTCTTATTAATTTTTACTTTTGTTGTTTCAAATCGTAATAAATATAATCATTATACAGGAGAAAAGCAGCGCAAGAAATTCTCGCCAAAACAAAACGACACTCTATACTCAATCAAGACCCAAGATTATGGTGACAATATATAAATAAAAAATATTGCAAACAATATTGCTCCAATTTATTTGTTATCTTCTCTTGTTTATTATGTGCAATGTCAATTTAGGATTCGGTTAGTCTACTAGAGTTTGTGAATTTCGATTATAAAAACCCGATTTTAGATGAAATGTCATTAAAAGGTTTTGTCTGTGAAGAGAATTCAATTTATCTTATTCCTATAGTCGTAAACAATATATTCTTCTTTAAAGTAATGTATCACCGAGATCTATAGAGTATGTATTATATTACTATATACTTATTATATACTATATATGTTATCATTATATCTCGTTAATGTTATATTATTATTTAGTACTTATTGATATTTATATGTTAGTATTATTTTTTATTATAATATAAAGTATTATATATACTCTATATATATATATTATATTCGTATATATATAGTAATATATTTCTTATATATATATATATTATTATATACCATATATATAACTTATATCTTGTTATATAACTATATATATCATATATATATATATATATAGTATATATATAATATATATATATATATAATAATATATATAATATATATATATATATAAATATAATATATATATTAATATATATATATATATATATATAATATATATATATATATATATATATATTATATATATATATATATATATAAATATATATAATATACATATATATAAATATAATATATATAAATAAATATATATATTATGAGTGTTTTATATATTTATTATATAACTATAATAATATATATTAGTATATTTATTATTATTCTGATAATATATAATCTTATATATATGTATTATTTATTGTTTATATTAGATTATAGGTTTATTGTGGCGTAATTGTACTTAGACTGACAGATTCTATTTCTTTGCGTTGGTTGCCAGATCTTACAAATTTGAACTCTTCTACTGTCCTTTTATGCCATAAAGGAAAAATTATTTTTATGGTAAACTTATAAAATTAT